>APFE031591068.1:2909-16680 GCA_000404065.3 Pinus taeda | reverse complement strand
GCTTCACTATTCCCTTTGAATTCCTTCAAAATAATTTTTCAAACCAAGCTTAAGCAAACATTTAAAAAATATACACACCTTTTTTCACTTTGTAGGAGCTCGATATTGCCTCTGATGTATCTCTATAATTTCGGATCATCTGGTTATGAAATTATGACCTGCGGTAGCCCTTTGTGTCCTCTTTCCAATGCCACCAGTCTGACCCCAATTGGATTCTCCAATGAAGCGTTATGCCAAATCTCCCACAATGACCTGATTATAGACTAATTTAGTAGAGCGAACTTGTACGACGTTCCACGAGTCACTGTTTCGACCTCTGGCTCTAAAAAATATATAGTAGAAACTACAGTCTGTCCTCTTTCTGCACCTTTTTACGAAATTTCAAGCCAATGCTCAAAGAAAAAGTTATGACGATTTTCCCCAGGTCGCCTGTTTGGAATGTAATTCAGGAGTCTGCAAAAAGACCAACTTCCTCAGATCATATCTCCGCAATTATAGCGTAAAATACTCTGAAAGTAGGAACCGAGATTTAGAGTGATGTCTTCTCAAATGGGGTTTTTTTTCAACTTCTGAAATTTTGCGGAAAAAACGTTATAGCGAAAATTCCACGATGACCTGTTTGGAGCAGCGAAACCCTAGAATCCAAAGCTCTGATACCAAATGTTATGAAACCAGCTCAAGAAAAGATAGAAAAGGTAGATCAACGCCTTAGAATTCAGCCTCTTCGAGGGGGAAACCTCCTTTACATTACATAAATGAACAATTATTGGATGATACAAATGAAAAGACCTCCTCTCTATATATAGGAGTCTAAGGAGTCATAACATAATCAGAGCCTACATAATAATAATAATGTAAGGGCACAATAATAACAATAGTGGGCTTCTATGGGGCACAATAGTAACAATATGGGCACAATAGGGGCACAACAATAGTAATAAGGGGTACAAATACAATAGTAATGGGGTAATCACTAGTATTATGGGGACCCAACAATGTACTTGTACATTTGACCATTCATAAGCCAATATAATTTTCTTCTAATGGCTATAAAAAGTAACTTAGGATTCAGTTGGTGCTATTGTTATCTATGTTTCCGTTGGGTGTTGTTGATTTTCATACCCCTGATTTCACTCACCTGTACTATATTTCACTGGATTTTCTTGCAGACATGGGAAAGAGCAGTTATTTTTATTGAAATTAACCAGAAGGCCCTGAACTTATTGAATGTATCCCTGAGATTGCTGATTTTTTTATAAAGGTTGGATGGGATACATTATACTGCAATTTTGAGGATTTCAACTATGAAGTAGCAAGATCATTCGCTAAGGGTTTTGATGGGAAAATCACTAATATAGATTACCTTTCATTTCCAGACACTAAGGAGACCATCACAAATGAAACAAGGTTGTCAATTGATGGAGAACGATGGTTCAAAAATTGAACTTTGATATGGAATGACATTGTATTCTTCCATAAGGATGAGCACAAAGATGAAGACTAGAGGTAGAGAATTCATAGATCTTGGTTGAAGCCTTCTTGGAATAATGACCTCATGATTATTCAAATGTATTTTACATGCGAAGGAATATATGACCAGGTACGCATGCATCATTTTATGTTTCTAGCTCATTCTTGTTGGTCAGGCTAGAATGAATACACCCAAGTTTTTGTTAAAAAGTTTAAGTAAGATGTAATCTAAGGTTACGGAAAAACCCAAGATGCCTCCCCATTGTAGTTTTTTATAGAGGTCTGATTAAATTTTTTATTTGCATTCATAGAAATTGGGGAAGGACCTGGGATCATTTTATGTTTGGGGGTGGGTTTGTCAAAGCATACATTGCCAAATATAAAGGAAACAAGGGTAAGAATCAAAAGAATAACCAGAGCCCTCTGCAAACCTCTAAAGAAGTACAAACCAGTTCCTCTGTGCTAACCCAAAGCATGAGAAGGATTTCATTGGAGAAATAAGAAGAAAGCCCTACGCCGGTTCCTACAACAAAAAAATTTAATATAAGGAAAAATAAGCAGCCTACAAAGAGAGAGTAGTTAGAGGCATCTCAACCACAAACTCCTAAGACCTTAGAAATTCCAAATTAGGGTTTTTTTAGAAAACTTGAAGATGATGATGATGTGCCTCTATCATTTTTTCTTAAGAATGGGACATAAAAACTTATCAAACCAGAAGGTTTAAAGGAAAAATGAATATCATTAAAATCTGTAAAGAGAGAAAATGAAAAGTACGTTGTAAGAATTAAAATATATGAGACAAGAAAACCTCATACAAGGCCTATCAATAAATTGAGATTAGGTGCAAGGATCAGATTAAAACCTACCCTTAAATATCAAATTATTAACGTAGATGAAGATGTGGAAAAAACATAGGTTAGTCGAAACAAAGGCACCAAAAAACAAAAGAAGGGGAAAAAATAGGGCATTTTTCAAGAGAAGATTGTAGAGACAGTGGCTACTAGGCTTAGGAGAACCAAGAAAACAAAGAGAATTAAGCCCATAAACATAGATGTTTTAGCATAGGAAATAGAAACGTTAAATTCAATAAGGTGAAGTAGTGCTTCCAAATGAAATGGTTGCACATAAAAAATCATTTTTTCAATGCTCTCTCTTTACAGCATTTCACCCAAAAGTTTTGGAAGTGTTAATGTGATATTTCTAGAATAGTTTTTCCCTTACAGCTACGTTATTTCGATGATTATGGATGACAATGATAAATCAAAAAATACTCTATCAGTTGTCACATGACTTTGAGCATCAATTCCATATTTCCATCCAGAGTATCAACTGTCAGTTCCTAATTTTGAGCATTTCAAAATTTATCTCCTGAATATCTGAAGCAGTTCCAAATGCACTCTTTCAATAGTTGTACAAATATTTGTCTAGGTTCAAATCTAAGGATGAGAAACTACTTTTTTTTAGTTATCTAAGTAGATTTATATTAAATATTAGTTATATGTATACTTTGATATTTTGTAAATCAAATATTTCCAAAAATTGTGGGTCTAAAGGTTGTATAATGTTTCTATACATAAAATGTAAAAGAAAGATTGAGGGTTGGACTTTAGGTGAATCCTTGTGTATTTTTTGTAATCCCTTCATGTTAATGAAATATTTTCAAGAATAAGTACTTGAATATTTATTTCAAAGATTCTTGTGTTGCTTATCTTTAGTTTGTTTCTTAGTGATTTCTTCCCTTCTCTGTTAATCACAATGTGTTATTCTTCTATATTTGAATGAACAGTTATAGATATGGAATTCATCTGTCGATGCTAGGTATCTTTGGATTCAAATATTTGCACTAGTATGTATAATATTATGACAAAATTCATCTTGTGCTAGATGCTTTGTTATGATTGAGTTGTATTTCTCTTTCCACCATCATACTAAGACAATTTTAATGTATGGTAGATTATGACTATCTTTCCTTTGAGAACACTTGTTCATATCAACTAGTCTTGAAAACCTTTAATTGATATCATTGAATCTTGACTCGATGCCCAACGGATTCACACTCTTCCCTTTAAATACTATGGTTTTGAACTAGAATATCTAATCATTGTATTCATTCAAAGATATTTTCTACAACGACATTGAGTAACTGAGTTCTAGAGAGAGCCCTCTTTGGATTGGAAGGGATAGCTTCCAATCTAAAAGATTGGTTTTAGGTTACATCAGTAATTTGCCTTCACAGGTAGGAAATATCTGAGTGATAACATGTTTTCCAATCCATCGGGTCCTGAAAGTGACTTTAACTTCTGCCCATGTTCACACTTGATGGAATTGATGACCATTGATAAAAAAAGTAATTAGACAATCATATGTCATTGGGTGGGAAAAGACGCATTATCACACAAACTCTTTCCCATCCAATGGCTAATAAGGGTCATTAGATGAGATAATATCTCATGGTTATGTAGCATTAAGTGTGGGAGAGTTGATTAAAAAGTGAGCATTTTCACACCCGATGGCACATCTTGCCTGTTGATTTTTGAAAATAATCTTCTGACATGAAGGATTTCAAACTGTCATATATGCATTGGGAAAATAGGAATTTGTTAAACGTGTCATATTTTAGAGCCCGATGAAAGAACATTAATCATTTATTTATATTTATGATCATTCAATTTTTCTAAAATAAGTGATAAGTTAACTTAATGAATATTTTTATGGATTTTTCCCACTAAGCCAATGGCTCAAATATATTGAAACTGTAAAATGAAATTTACCTTCAAAAATTTGATTGGGAGATAATAATATAATCATGCAGGGTAAATAGAGCTATAATAGAAGGAAAGAGAAGACAGGAAGAGCTAAGAAAAATAGAAGAAGAGGAAACTACAAAGAAACAATGGGAGGAAATATCACAAAGGCAGTTAAAAGAAGAAGAATGATAGAAGTAGTGAGAAGAGGAAGAGCAACAGAAATAATTAAAAGAAGAAGAAAGATAAAAGAAGCAGGATGAAGAGCTTTCATGACAGATAGAGGAAGAGATGTAGGCCTAGGACATAGATATCGAACAGGAGGAGGAATACCAAGAGGAATACATTATTCATGTTTCTAAACTTACCAACAATCAACCTCCACCTCCTCATATTGCTAGCCATGTCCCATTTAGTGAGATGGGAATATCTCCTCCACAAGATAACTTGGTCATGGACATCTCCAATCTTACCTTCAATCATTTCAAGAATATAATAGTGTAAGAAAGGCAGGGGTGTTTTTAAAATGACCTTATTCATCTTGTTTATATCCACATATAGAAGGTACTTATGCCAAATACTAGGAATAATTTGGGAATAGTAGCATTAGAAAATGCAGCCTTTCCAGAAGCTACAAAAGTAAAGACTAATTTCTTAAAGAAAGAAAATGAGCAACTATCAAAGGAGTTGACTTCTACAAGGCAACAAATCAATCATCTCCTCACAGAGAATCAAATTTTATCTTCCGCTAGTTCTAATAAGAAGGAGCTACAAGCAGAAATAATTGAGGAAATTTAGTCATTAGAAGACATTATGTGACATCTCTATGAGGAAATGATCACTCTTAACAAGGTGGTAGCTTCCTTACACACTATACAAAAGTGGTCATGAGAGAATGTAAAAGCTTTAACGACATTTTATGTTTTCATTGATGTGATCCAAGAATAGGGCCCTAAGTATAGAAATGCACCACCAGAATTGGTCGGAAAGACAAGGTAGGATGCTGAGTTGGAAAGAGCCAAGATAAAGATTCTTATGCAGGGTAATAAATAGTTTAGCAGTTATGTGGCCAACACCATATCTGCCTACTCATGGTTGTATCATGTGTCGAACTCCTTGGTGAAAGTACATAAGATACCTTCCATCGAAGAATTTTCGGAAACAAAAGGGAGAAATTTTGTTAGGAATGAGATAAAATAATTCTTGAGAAACATGATATAGGTAACCACCAAGGAAGATTTATAGGTCACAAAGGATAATGTTCTACAATTTGTATTTGGACCTACCAAGTTGAATATGAATTTGTGTTTGTTGTGGAACAACATTCAAGTTAGTTGCAAAACTGTTTACCTAGATGAAATGGAGGAAAGAGTTAGATATGATCTAATATTCCATTAAATGTTGAAAACATAGCAGCACAATACAAGGCTTGGTTCCAATATGTACCATTAGATCTACAAGTAGAAGTTGTCTAGCTATAATTTCCTCAAGCTCACATATGATGTATTATGTTTTTCTTATTAGGCTCTAGCCACATTTTTTTTTATGTAATTTTTTATTTCAAAGACAATAAGAAATGTAATCTAAGTGGAAGTCCAATAGTCACAAGGGAGATATGAAGATTTATTAGGTAGAATAAGGACAAAAGAAGATCAAGAGTCATGAGGGAACTCAAAGGTCACAAGAGGAGGTGAAAGCTAACCTCATTGGTTATAAATAAACCCTCATAACTAAAGGAAAGGGCTTAGAACTAAGGATTTGGAGCATTGGCTTCTCAAGCTTAGCATAGGAGTGAATATAATTCTTTGGAGAAGTGGGTGGTAACTTCATGTTCCATTATTGGGGCTAGTTTCATATCATTGTATAGTGTATTTGGAACTTTCACTTAATCATCATAAGCTCTCAGAGCTAGCACACTTTCATGAATGTATCATGTATATTATAATAATATTATTTAATATTTGCATATATATTTTTTCTTACATGATAAGTTAAATGAACTATTTCGTTAGCTTTAGTGTATATCTTACTAAATACATGTTTTATTTTCTTTCATGATTGTTATTATCTTGTGAACTATTTTGCAGGTTAATCAATGATTCTTTCATATATGTGTATGCCTCTTTTAGGATAGTATTACTACTTTTATTTTATAAGCTCACTCTATTTTCTCCTGATGTGAAAGGACCTCTTATGCAGTACAATTGATATTTCATAAATATTACTCACTTTCCATCCTCAAATTTATGTGTATGCTTCTTATGTTATGTATTGCATCCAAGGAGCATCTTTAAGATTTCAATTATGGTGGTTGGGCTAAATGCATAGATGGGGATCCTACTCCAAACGATGTGAGGTCTAATTGGGACTTCATAATGGGGATATCCTGTTGTGTAGGTAAATCCCCTCTGCGGACAAAGGCGATCCCACTAGCCAAACTCAGGTCTAGCAACAATCAAACAACGCTAACAAGCAGGTTCCTAATTGCAAAACAAAGGCCAAGATGAGAGCCTACCTCGAATCCAATTCTTATATTCGTAGAAGGGTCGTTGCTTCCATTCTTTCACTTCAGCTGGTCACAATCCTCACGATCTCCGTGAATAGACACCTGCACATGCAAAGAACAAAACAAATACGAGCATAAAATCCAGGAAATGCAACTATGTATCAGTTAGAAAGGATACAACTCAAACATCATAATAAAGACACATGAGTGGAACCATAATGATAGTCGTCTATTATTCATAATAAAACAAAAGAGAGTACAACCAAGTTCTGACGTCAAATCCTCCTTTGGCTGGGTGAATCAGCAACACATGCCTTGCAAAGCTTGTAGGGATGGGAATAAACCTCTCTCTCCTTGATCACTTGGACATGGATCTCCTCCTTAAAGATTTAGCCTCATAGGGATACACAAGACCTCTTGCAAGGTGAGCTTAGCAATCCTCAGACTTTGGGAGCTTGAAAAGTAGAATTATCAACCAAGAATTACCAACTAGCTTGTCAAAGGGGAAGGAACAAGCTTATATAGAGATAGTAGGAGTAGATAAGATCATCCACTTAATTCATGGGATTGTCCTTGTCATTAGGAAGCTTCCATGAGAGGTGGAGAACTACTTCCCTCCTTGGGAGATACGAAGCCCAACTAAACCAATTCAAACTGGAATTAGTTTATAGATAAGGTGGAAGGAACCTTCGGAAGTTTGATGGTTAAAAACTTTACCCAACTGGGTTGGCGCTAGTGCGACTCTGAGACAGAGCACTAGCTAGCGTGCCCTCTTTGGAGGATTTACCCCATTAGCGCGAGCAATACATTGTGGAACAACTCCAATGGAGAAAAGGCTATATTTTTGGGTATTTTGTAGAAGGTGTCTTCAGGGCATATAGAGTGCATACTTTAAGGGATACAAAGCAAGTGTTTTCAAGTCATGTCACTTCTCACAGGTCTTGGAATAGGTCCTCTAATGTACGGGAAAAGGGGTAACAGGGACGGTGACAAAATACTGTGTAAAATATGCCCCCTAAAGCGTGAAGCCCGAGAGAGAGGGGTGAAATTCTTTACAAGAACATGGTTGACTGAAAACACGGCCACTGGAGAACCTGCACGAAGTACAACTGATAGCTCAAATACATGATGTACAAGGTATGGGTGCAGCCATCCATAACAGAGTACATAAAATTATGGATCCCAGGTATGGATGTAACCATCCGATGAGGATCAATGAATGTACTCAGGCATGGTCACAGCCATCTAGTGAATGAGTCATGTAGCGATCATAATAATCCACAAAATGCAGCCTAGATCCCAATATACAAAATCCAGGGTCTTGCGCTCCAACTCGACCCGAACAAAGTTCAAGTTCTAGCATGCGAATATAGGATTCAAAGTCAAACATGCGAGAACATCGTTTGATTACCAGTCAATGATGAAAACTGTTAACAGACACGAGAAGTACCACCAATAATGACAACGGTCCTCAAGGTATGATAGGTACAATCCACGGTGTGCGAATCAGTGAGCCGGTGTCGAACACCCATAGAATCATCCGATCGGAGGCTAATTATGAAAACTTTGCGTCGAACACGAAGAACCTGCCATTGAGGCATGCAGGCTCCAAGGTACCTGAAGGGAGTCTCTAAGTCAACTTCCTGGATAATGAGCTGAAGTCGAAAGGAAGTGACCTTAATCAAAGGTGGGCCATAATGTTTCCCACATCATCGACATGAGATGGAGAAGGATAAAATGTTTTGTGTGAAGCATCAGAGGGAGGTTGAGTATTCTGCAGAGGTCAACTTCTCTTGAACATATTGGCGGCACGACAGCGGACTTGGTAGTATTTGACATCAAATGATCAGGGGTCATGGTGACAAGGCGATGAGCAAATGAATGATCAAACAGGATAACCCAAACCCACGGAGGCAAGTGTGAAACAAGATGAGATGTCCCCACCCAGACACGAATGCAGACAAGTTCCATGTTCAAGAGCGACATACTGCCAACATGACGATGATTATGGTTCCTTTATTCCCCCCCCATTTTTGGCGAGTACCCTAGTTATTTTTGGATGACAAGCTTGATGGGGATAGCATATTCTTGAGAGGCGTCATCACGACAGAATCCGATGTCATAAAGTTTTGACGAGTCTGACAAAGGAAGAACTTGACATCTTTTCATATTTAGAGAGTTTGAAAAGACAACAAAAAGGAAACTCTAGGGGTGTCCTTTTTCGTAAAGTTGTGTCTCTCAAGCCCGAAAAAGTATAAAACTATGCTCGAAAGAACCACCCGATCATTACGATCAAGGAGTACTTTTCATAAGTAGTGACTTTGATCTGAAAAAGTAAAAAAACGATCAAAACCACGTCACTTCGTGACCATTAACGAACCGGAAACGACAAGGGTCTGACAATCTTTTCATTTTTAAACGGTCGGAAAAGGGTTTAAAGACTACCGCCTCTCATATCCATTTAACGAGTCGAGATGACCAACTTGGCATTCTTTTCACGTTTAGAGAGTCAGAAAAGAGAAAAAGATGACTCCAAAGTGACTTTTTCGTGTATTTATCGAGTCCGAAAAAGTATAAAATACAACTCGTTTCGCCATGAAAGCTACACGAACACCTGTTGCTGCACAAAAAATCGGCGTAAAACCCATTTTTGACACAAATATCCATGAAAATATTCATAAAATGACTTTTTAAAGCTTAATCAGGGTCAAAAAGTTATAAAAAGGTGAAAATAGTAAAATAAAAATTACTTTTCACTTTTTACCATTTGAGAGCAACCTTAGGGCTTTTGGAGTGCGACCTTCAGTTGACGATTGCGACCAATCCGATGGACCATTTAGAGCGTTGTCAGTGACCGGTAAGTGGTCTGTCCTTAGCTTCATTTTCATCCGTTTGAAATTTATTTTTAGTTACATTTTGATTCCCTATGGGGGAATTTCAAATTTAGGGGTTTCACCCATTGGCGCGGGTTTTGGGCACGAACCTGCGCCAATGGGGAAAATTCCCCATAGGATGCGCGCCCATGGGCGCGAATGTTTTAGAAACAGTCGCGCAAACGGCTGCACACATTCCTAGGCCAATTTTAACAAATTAAAAACCCATTTTGTGGCAATTTCAAGTGGTATGAGATTTTAATGCATCATTTTGACCTGTTCTTGCAGGGAAATCCGCAAAAATGGTGATGACATGGAAAGAACAGGAACATGACCAAGTGGACACATTAGCCCTAGCTGACGAGGATTGCATGGAAGCTCTGAGAGCATGTGGGCTCAAAAAATTCTTCATGCTATCCTATTTGCGAGCTCAGCCAAAGATCCTATAGTAGTTGATTGACTTATGGGATGTGGAGAAACAGGTGTTCCGGATAGGGGATCATGTACTGGATTTGGATGTATTGGATGTCTACTTCTTGACTGGATTGTCGCGACGAGTGTCAGTGCCTCGATTGACTGGTTGCAGGCCATCTGGAGAGAAGATGGATGAGGTGAAGGCCCGAATTTGCCCAGAGGCAAAATATGGGCAGGGCAGTTTGAAGGTGGATATCCCCACCGTTTAGGACTTGACATTGCGGGCATTACTATTCACTTTTACACGAGCAGCGGGGGCACAAGTGCCCCACGAAGCCATGAAGAACCATCTTCTTTTAGCGATGGAGTGTCTTCGCCCAACAGTCTTCAATTGGGCGTCAGCTGTGACGACCAATATGAAGAGGCAGCTGACAAAGGCCAAGCAGGGCAAGCTGTAGCAGTTCGGGTATGGTTCCATCTTGGTGACGTTCTTCCTGGAACGTGTGCCAAGCTTCCAGGGACAAGGGGCCTTTGTGGCAGATCCAGCGCCTCGAGAGCCGAGGATGGCTCGATGGGCGGCACTAATGCCGAGGGGTGGTGGCGGTCAGCAGATGGCCTTCAGACCGGAGTTCTTCAGGTGGCTTCGCCGCCAACTGATCATGGTGGAAGACTGGCCGTATGCGGGGACAGACTTCACTGGAGACCCTAACCTTCCCCTTCCAGAGGGAGAGGACTGGGACGAGGAGATTGGTACATCCTCATTTTTTTATTTTGTATTTTTGTGATTTTTTGTTAGTACATGCTTGTCCTAATGACCTTTATATGCACATGCAGATGTCGGCCCAGAGCGTCCAGCTGGCTTGTCTCCCATTGTGAGAATACATCCAGTAGCAGCAGCAGAAGGAGCAGATCCTCAGGAGGAGGGCGGTGACAGTGGGGAGCTTATCCAAAACCTTGAGGCTATCACTCGAGGGATCCCGGATTATGCTCGACTAGCGGATGTCCCGCTAGCTTACCAAAGGAACATAGTAGGGGTGCCGACTCGCATCCACCTTCTCTTGAGGCATCTAGTGCGGGCGGAGACGTGCTATCATGAGCACCACCGAGAGTAGACATCTAGGCTTTTCTTTTCATGCATATTTTTTGAGAGACATGTTGTCTCTGGATGTATTTAGACAAACATGTATTATTTTTTGATGATGCACAGGGTGCAAACATTTTGGACACACACATATATATATATACATATGTTTTATGGTCTATTGTACTTTATGCTTCTTGTATTATGTTGACTCACATATTATGCAAATGCCTGTCCAACACATAATTAGCTAATGCATCGGTTAACGTATTAATTCGTCTTGGAATATGTTGATAAGTAATGAAATCAAAATCCCTTTCTAATAACTTAACACGTAAATACAACCTTGAAATCCGATGATCTGTGATGGAATAATGTCTGTTGAGTTGGTGGACTACAAGTTGAGAATTCAAGTTTACAACCAATGTGCGAATGCCGAGGTTAATCGCCTCAGCTAATAATTCAATCACAGCACTATATTCAGCAACATTGTTTGTCGTACAACCCAGACAAACCCCTTGAATATCGACTAACTCACCATGAGGATCATAGATCACCCATGCTGCAGATGACAAGCTGCGAGTACTGCGGGAAGCACCATCAGCGAAACCAACGTAAGGCGATCCAGGCATCTGTTCAAGAAGCAAAAGACACAATAAGCGGAAATCACGTCGACAGACCAAGAAACCAATATAAATACATGCACACACAACACATTGTTGAAAGCACACGTATGTACAAAAATAAAGTGCACGCATGATACTTGGTTCAAGTCAAGCCCATTTCGGGACTTGCCCTATCGCGTTGTTGCGTAACTGGCCTACATAATGTAAGCGTCGTCTCGGCCTGTTTTATACAATGATCAATAGCACTGATGATCTACCCATGCCCCCCAGACGAGCGAGGTTTACAAGCTAGAGGATCAATGCCCCCTTGTGTAAATGGGCCAAGGGTAGCAATAGAGTGCAATGAGGGATGAGAACGAGTAGGAACCAAACCAAGCGAAGCAAGGTTCGGAGGTGGGAGTGAAAAGACACCCATGAGGGTAGGGTCTTTGAGGAGCTCGGCTCCCACACTCTTAAAAGGGATGGAGGTATGCTCCATGAAAGGCACATTTCCTTCAAAAGAAGAAGCGAAGAAGGAGAGCTAGTCTACCGTGACAATTTTCCCTTGGTGAGGGAAACGGATGACACGGAAGAGGGATGAAGCCACGGCACGCATGGCATACATCCAACTCCGGCCTAGAAGGAGGTTGTAAGTAAGATTTGCGTCAACGACCTCAACTTCTACTTCAACGGTTTTCCCTTCTAAAGTGATTAGCAATCGTTGAAGAATACCATAGGGACAAGATTCTCTCCCATCGAAGGCTTCCAGTGTCGTAGGAGACTGGCTCAGAGTCGGAGACTCGATCGCTTTCCAACAAGCAATAAACATGATGCAAGTTGACGCGCCCTCATCAATAACTGTATGATGGATCGTTTTTGAATTGATGATGACTTGTATAAGAAAGGCGATCTGATGAGGCAGCCTTGGGACATGGCTCTCGAGATCAAAGGTAATCAGATCTGAATCTGTCGGGTCGATGCCACCGATGGCCGATAGTAGGGACTTCCTCTGAGGGGGGAAGCTCTGGAGAACTTCTAAGGCAGAAATAGCCGAAGGAGCCTACGCTAAGTCCTCAACTATGTTGTAGTGCTGAGTAGCACGAGCATTTGGGTTGTAAGATGATCTCCTGAGTACTCCTTTGGGAGGGGGTCGGATGGTCGTCTCAGTACTTGGTCTCTCGATATGGAGCAGACCAGAGCTGGACGAAGGAGCGCTTGAGGGAACCTCGGGCTCCTTCCCGGTGGACGACGTATACTCCTTTGTTCGAGTCATTACATGAACGGGAATGGATCCAGCCATGAAGACTTGGGAACCAAAGGGAGAAGAAGACAAAGATGGATCAGCCACCATTTGAGTCTGTTGAGAGGGGAAAGGTTCTTTAAGAACCGCAGGAATCCCAAGAGCGCCTTTTAACAAACGACTAACTTTGGACCGCCTTGGGCAGTCTTTAGTGTAGTGATCCTCATCACAGATGAGACAAAGATATTTGGGTTTGCGCTTAGCTCCTTCCTTGGATGGAGGTTTAGAGGAATCTTGTTTAGGTTGCTCAGACTTATTCTTTGCTTTCCCCTTTTTCTTTCCTTTCGAGGCCTTACTCGCCGTGGTGGACTGTATGACGTTAACCTTGGAAGTACTTCCAGAATTTGAACCACCCTGAGAAGTGTTTTCACTAGAAGCATTCGACTTTTGCTTCCCAGGGTTCGAGGATGATTTTTAGGACGACGGATTCACAGAGCCAATAACTCCATCAACAGATGGTTTTGGTGGAACCTTGTATGTACTGGGTCTTGGGGCATCAAGCAAATACTCATATAAAGTACTTGACTAAGAATAAACTAAGTCAAGGTACTGAGCACGCACGATCGCTTGCTCTTCAGTCACACAAGCTCCCATAGCAATTGTTGTAGCTCTGATCCAAAGATATTATGATAATAGAAATACCCAAGAATAACAAGATAGAAATAAATAGAAATGCTTCTTTATTATCAAACCCTTATGGTAGGGCAACACCATACAATCACTCCTTAAGGAAGGAGAACACTCCACAAGCCATATGCTTGTTCATACAAGAATACTT
>APFE031591056.1:2414-37338 GCA_000404065.3 Pinus taeda | reverse complement strand
GCTGGTTCATGGGGTTACCTGGCAATAACATCACAACTTGGACTCAGATGCAACAGGCCTTTAATAACAAATACCGAGACTACTGTAGATCAAAAGATACCAAGGAATAAATCTTCTGAATGAACATGGGAAGTGATGAATCGTTGGAATATTATGAAGAGAGGTTCTAGCTCAGTTACAAAAGGGCCAGGTGTACAGTTGAACCTAAATCTCTGAAGTTGGTCCTGCTCAGGGGAATTCCGAAAGACCTTCTAGACACCCTCCATTTACTGGATGGGGGATACATCTACCAACTACCCTATGACGAGATAAAGACTATCTTTAGAAACAATTATAGAGTAGCCAGAAAGAGAGGTAGGGGGATTCAACCCATAGATAGTACCTCCTCATCCAATTCATCCATCAAAGGTGAAGTTGGAAACATGCTGGAAGACTTTAAGAGTGAGATGCTGCAGACTCTTGCCATGCAAATGGATACCTTGCATATCAAAAGGAAACAAGAGGAAGTAGAGAGGGCTTTGGCCATTTTTTGTCCTAGGTGCACTAGGAGGCATCCTAGGAACAAATGCCCATTGAACTATATAGAGGTTTGTTCAGTTTGTGAAGAAGATCATTCTACAGAAAAGTACCCTTCCTTGCTCGGACTTAAAGCTGTATACCAAGGGGCCGAAGGAGCCACTGAACAACTCTATTTCATGAATCAAAGGAGACCGCATGGACCTAGACCATATCATCAGGGGACGCAAGGAACATCCCAGGCATACTACAACCCCAACCAAGTCATTCCCATACCTTCTTGGGACCCTCCTACTCATCCTTTCTAGTCCATGCCTCCTCCTTGGTCCTATCCATCTCAGTATCATGCCCAACCAGCTGCTCATTCATTTCAATCCTATGCTCAGTCACAACCTCAGTGGAATGCAACTCATCAGGGGTGGAGGCCTCAGTACAACTCTCCTGCCACTCTTTTGCTTCCACCACCTGCTCAACCACAACCATTACCTCCTGCTCCACCAAGGCAACCCTAAATGCCTGCCTAGCCGAACCCGAACCTGAACCCGAACAACAGATAGGCTCAGCAAGTATATAGTGGGGAACCATCATGCCCAACTTATGTTGTGGAGATTCAAGAGATTAACCTGCGATCTGGGAAGGTTCTCCCAGATAGCCAGACTCCCCCTAAGGAGGTTGAGGAAGATAAAGAGGAAAGTGAACCTAAAGAAATTCCACCCTTTCCTGAGAGACTATCCGAGACAACACAACCCACCCCAGAAGAAACTGAATTTCTGGGAGAATTGAAATAGTTATGTGTAAAGATACCACTTATCCAAGCCATAAAGGATGTGCCTCTATACAATAGGATGATCAAAGAGAAGTGCTTTTGGCATCCAGGCAAGCGCAAGAGAGATGCCCCAACCATCAATGTCACAGGACAACTGTCTGACCTGATGTTGGGGCAGTAATCTGTCCAAAATATATGGACCCTAGAAGCCCAGTAGTTGATGTCCACTTCAATGGCACCATGATCCCACACACCTTGATTGATCTGGGAGCTACCATTAATTTGATGACAAAGGACACCATGCTCAAACTTAACCTCCAGGGCTCCTTGAGGAAAACCACGACAGTACTGCAGCTAGCAGACCGCTACACCGTGACCCCTAAAGGGATTGTGGAAGATGTGATTGTATCCATTGATTCTTGGGAGTACCCCACTGATTTCCTAGTTCTTCAGCCAAAGGAAAAGCTCACTAGGTATCCTCTCATCCTGGGGAGACCCTGGTTGGCTACTGCCGATGCCTACATCAGTTGTCAAACTGGGAACATGACCATCAAGAATGGGCATATGTCCAAGAAGTTAATCCTATACCCTCTTGCCCAACCCTTGCTAGAAGATGATCTACCTCTGTAGTTGAAGGAGGAGGGTGAGGATGAAGTATATTCCGCACCACTTTGTGCATTAGAAACTATCATGGGGGTAAAACCACAAAATGAGGATGATATCATTGAAAATTTAATTCAGAATCCACCCCCCAATACCTTGCCATTAGAACATATAGTGAAAGAAACCCAAAACAATCGCCTAACTGATCTCTTTGTGGCCGACCCGACCTCTCTCTGTGTTAAGAATATATAGTTTGGCCCAGAAAGAACCTTGAAAATCAATTCATCCCTATCCACTTCCCAGGAGAAGGAGTTGTGCAGCTTATTGAGAAAACATTTAGATGCCTTCACCTGGAGTTATAAGGAGATGAAGGGAGTGCACCCTTCAGTATGTACTCATCATATATACATTAAGGAAGATTGCAAACCAATTAGGCAGCCTCAAAGGAGGATGAATCCAGCCCTTAAAGACATTGTTAGGGAAGAATTGCAAAAATTATTAGATGCAGGATTCATCTACCCCATCTCTGACAGCGAATGGGTCTCTCCTTTGGTGCTAGTGCCAAAGAAAAATGGCAAGTGGAGAATTTGTGTTGATTATCGGGAACTGAACAAAGCCACTAAAAAGGACCATTTTCCTTTGCCTTTCATATATCAAGTGTTAGATGGTCTGGCAGGGAAAAAAATTTTCTCCTTCCTAGATGGGTTTAGCGGGTACAATCAGATTCAAAACAGCCCGGAGGACCAAGATAAGACCACTTTCACTTGTCTTTGGGGTACCTTTTCATATCAGGTCCTTCCTTTTGGTTTTTGTAATGCTCCAGCCACTTTCCAGAGAGCAGTATTGAGTATATTTTCTGACTTGGTTCATGATGCGATGGAAATATATATGGATGATTTTACTCCTTATGGTTCTAACTTTCAGGAAGCTTTATCTAACCTAGGAAAATTCTTGGACAAGTGTATTGAAATGAAACTGTCCCTCAGTCTGGAGAAATGTGAATTTTTGATGACTGAAGGGACCATGCTAGGTCATGCAATATCTCAACAAGGATTACAGGTGGACCCCAACAAAATTTCCATCATCCAAAGGGTCCCACCTTCTCAAAAGGTGAGAGATGTCTGAAGATTCCTAGGCTTAGCTAGATATTACAGAAGATTCATTAAAGATTTCAGTAAGTTAGCCTCTACATTGTTTGGTCTTTTAGGGAAAGATGTCGAGTTCATATCTACTGAAAATTATCAAGAAGCCCTAGATACCTTGAAAAGCAAACTTGTGACTACACCAATTTTGAGAGGCCCAAACTGGGCCCTGCCTTTCCACATTCACACAGATGCCTCGAACAAAGTAATAGGAGCAGCCTTAGGACAAATTGATGAAAAGTTACCTTATGCCATATACTTTATAAGTAAAAATTTGTCAAAGGTAGAGTTAAACTACACGGTAACCGAGAAGGAACTCCTAGCTGTAGTGCATTCCTTAAACAAATTCAGACATTACATCACATGCTATCAAAAATTTATACGCACTGATAATGCTATAATTAGATATTTAATGAACAAACCAGATGTAAATGCTCGCATTATTAGATGGTTTCTTTTACTGCAGCAATTTGATTTGACCATTGTTGATAAGACTGGTAAAGAAAATGTTGTTGATGACTTTTTGTCTAGAGTAAATTTGTCTGCAGGTGAAGAAGGAATGGTGGATGATCAAATGCCAGATAAACACTTGTTTTCTATCTCAGTACTCTCTCCATGGTTTGCTGATATAGCAAACTACTTGGTTTCAGCACAGTTCCCACCACTCCTGTCCTCGAAGGAGAAGAGAAAGGTTGTGAGGAAAAGCACCCCTTTCACCGGGATTGGGGGCAATCTCTTCAAACTTGGACCAGATCAGATCTTGAGAAGATGTGTCAGGGAGGAGGAAGTTTTTGACATTCTCCTGACCTGTCATGATGGGCCTTGTGGAGGCCATTTTGCAGCAAAGAGGATTGCCTTCAAAATATTGCAAGCAGGCTACTATTGGCCCACTCTTCATCAAGATGTGAGGAGGTATATTGGCCAATGTGATCAGTGTCAAAGGATGGGGAAACATACTCCAAAGGATGAGATGCCCATGCAACCTCAAGTGACCTTTGAGCCATTTGAGAAGTGGGGCATGGACTTTGTGGGTCCTATAAACCCTCCTTCAAAACAGAAGCAATACATCATTGTGTGCACTGATTATCTGAAAAAATGGGTAGAAACAAAAGCAATCAAAGTAGCAACAGAGGAAAACGTAGCTGAGTTTTTGTGAGAAAGCATATTCTATAAGTTCAGGTATCCAAGATAAATGGTCACAGACCAAGGCAGTCAGTTCACTTCTAAGTTGATTGAAGACCTGCTCACACATCATCAAATCAAACACAGGACTTCCACCCCTTACCATCCACAAGCCAATGGGCAGGTGGAAGTCACTAACAGATCTTTGGAAGGAATTCTGACCAAGGTAGTGAGCAGCAGCAGAAAAGATTGGGTGAATAGACTAGTTGAGGCCACCTGGAACTACGACACAACATGGAAGACTACCACAGGGTTCACACCCTATGAAATGGTATATGGGAAGAAGGCTTTGCTATCAATAGAATTTGAATACAATACACTAAGGTTGGCAGCTTAGCTGGACCTAGACCTTATCCATGCATAGAGGGAAAGAATACTCCAGCTCAATGGATTGGATGAACAAAGATTGCAGGCCCTTCTCTACATACAGGTAGTTCAGGTTTAGAGGAAGATATGTCATGACAAAAATATTAAGGAGAAGTAATTCCAAGAGGGATATTGGGCATTTCTCTATGACTCAAACTTTAAAGACTTCAAAGGAAAGCTGAGGACAACATAGCTGGGACCCTACACTATGAAAAAATGCAATGACAATGATTCAATTTTTATCAGAACCATTGATGAGGAAGCCATCCCCATGCTTGTCAATGGACATAGGTTGAAAATTTACAAGAAGCCCCTCCCCAAGCGAGAGTTAATTAAAGATTTGAATAAGACAGTGATGGTAGTGGAGCAGGTCTTAGCCTCCACTTCACCCACTCACTGAAGAAGAAAAAAAAGAAAAAAGAAATAAGGACTCAAGTGAAAACCTCCATGAGGTGCTTGAGTCCCATCATTGGGTTGAAAACCTCTTTTGAGGCAGCCCAGTGATGACAAAAACAAAAAAAAGATGGAGAATAATATCCCTGGGTGAAAACCTCCCTTGGAGGCACCCAGGGCAGGAAATTAGGGTGAAAACCTCCTTGACGCGCCCTAGTTGTCTTTCAAAAAAAAAAAAAAAGAAGAAAAAAATAGAGAAAATAAGGAAAAGAGAATTGAATTTTAATGTGCATATAGGTGGACCACAGGGAGCAAAGAGAAGATACCATAGAGCCTATTTCGTCTCCCCCACACTCTTCTCCATCGTTTCTGACCTTTCTTCCACCCCACTGTGTTTTTTTCCGGAAACTGTGTGTTCTATAGGAGGCCCTGTGTGTTCTATAGGAGGCTCCTGTAGAAATCACAGAGAGCTAGAAATAGTTCCAAAAAGTATTTTGAGGGGCTGGGAGGTTTCATGAAGAGCATGTAGACCATCCTACAGCTATCCACCCTCTTTTCCATCCATCCCACACCTACACCACCTCAACATCATCATTTTTTCCCTTCCTGTCGAAAAAACACAGAAACCAGTTTAAAAATAAATAAATAAATAAATAAAGGGAACAGCACCTCAAATCTCACCTACAACTTACCAAGTACCTCTCCATCTTCATCAACATCTCTGGCATCATCCTCACAGCTCCCAACACAAAAATCAGCTAAAAATTTTAAAGGGAGAAGCATCTACAAGACCTCCTATAGGAATTCCTGTAGGAGCTGATCCCATTAAAATCAAGCCACAACAGCAAAAGAAGTGCAACCATGGGATTGAAGGGGACATCCGAAGCTAGATCCAGCCAAAGGATACCTACACAAAGCAAACAATCCACATGTCATGAAGTAGAGAGCATGCAGTAGAGGAGATACATGCATGCAACAACTGAAATACAAGAATGCAACATCAAAATGAACCAAAATGCCTCACAGCACGTACATTCGACTCACAAGTAAGTGACTAACCCTATCCTCTGTTGCATCTGTGTAATTGGAAAATATGCATAAGTGAATGATATGGTTAAGGTTGAACAAGAAAAGGTGGCTAGTTAACTAGTCACCCTCATCCAATTGACTGCGCTCATCTGGAGATGCCACCACACATGTGCCTAGTCAACTCAGAGAAAAATCTAAAGGACAGGTAGTGGAGGGTATGCAAACTCCGATGCAATGATGGGAAGTGATTGCGGGAAAGAGCCATGATGACAAGGCAATGGGGACCAACTGTCCAAATATGGCAACGTACATTTTTGCCAGCTCACCCCATCACCAGAAATATCTAAAAGAATAAATAAGTACTCCTCCTCGAAACTCCTTCACCACCTTTTCTTCTGTTTCATCCTCGTCCACTTAGCTGCAGCAAGCTATTTGTCACCACCATAGCCTCAAAACCATCTTTCTCCATCACTTTCATCCATCATCCTGCTATCGGCGTTCTACAGGAGCACTTACAGGTTTTATAGGAGCACCTACAAGCAGTTCTACAGGAGGGGCAGTAAGCTGCTTTTAAGGAGAAAACACGGGGTTTTTCCTCGATTTCTAGCTTGAGGAGGTAGGTTATGTGCATAACCACCTTGATTATTAATATGTGCAAGGAATGATATAATTTTAAGGATAAATTGAGTCCATAGAAGAATAGGAATTACATAAAAAGTTTCTTCCTATTTTCTTTAAAAAACACAGTTTTTCTCTGTTTTCTTGTTTCTTCAAAATTCTTGTCTCCATATCTACCTTGGGTGTTCAAAAGGGGTATAAGCACAATGACAGGGGGATTCATGAGGAAGGAGCCCACAAATTCAACCAAGCTCCATGAACATCCCGAAGTAGTAGCCATTTTCACCAGAGCAAATTGGATGCCATTTTTTGAGAACTTCTGAGGGTTTGATGAAGAAGTGGCTCAAGAGTTTGCCCTTTCTTTAGTCCCTCAATCAAGGACCCATGCCACTGGTACTTTTAGAGGGTTCTCCATGGAAATCACCCCAGAATTTATTAGTAGGGTTACCACCCTTTCTCTTGGATTACCTTGGAGCAAAGATGAAAAGCCAATTAGACAGTCTGCCAAGAAAAACTTCTTCCAAAACAATGAACATCCTGTAGAAGACAAAAATGGAATTAGAAGGACAAGCATACCTTACCCTTGGGATGAGGTTAGTTTCCAAATTATCAAATATATTTCCTCTGAAGGGAGGTATAGCATAGTTTATGACTACCATTTTAGACTTCTCCATGAGCTAAGATATGGCATGGACACGCCAACACCCCAGAAACTTAGCATCCCCTATTTTCTCCTGCAGTCCCTCATAGATTCCAGCATTAAGTTGAAGGCAGGAGGTTCAGATCAGTTGGCTCACCATGGGTTAATTAAATTTTTAGTGGAATAAGCGCTCCATACCTTCACAATCCCCATAGCATGGGAAATATTTTGAAACATGACAGCAGAAGATGATATAAAGGCCATCACATATGATCTTAGTCCTTCTGATAGTGAGGAGGAAGAGCAGCAAGGGGAAGAAGGGGAGGAAACTGAGGAACAAGCAGAGAAGAAGGAAGACACCAAAATAGAGGAGGAGGAAACCAAAACAGAAGAAACCAAAGCAGAACAGAAGGAAACAAAACCAACAGAGACAAAGAAAAATATAGAAGGAGGAGAAAAAGGGGCAGAAAAGACAGACGTGTCTCCTGAGACCCTAGAAAGAGAGGCAACAGCTGCTCTCGCTACCCTCAACATCCCAATTAAACCGAAACTAAAGAGGAAGAGGCAGACCTTAATGTATTTCAGAGCTAGGAAGAGCACAAGGATCAAACAAGGGAAACCCCAGCCTTCTTCTAAAGTGCCCATTGTTATTGAAGATTCACCCTTTGCCCAAGGGAAGGAATCCCCTTCCAAGGCACCTATCACTTATGAAAAGGGGACTCCTAGATCTCCCACGTGGAAGGAAAAAGTGGAACTACACGACTCAAAAAAAGTCCTACAGGAGGCACAGACTGTTCTACAAGAGACCTTTTCAAGACTATAGGAGACCGAAAAACTTGAAAAAATACTAGAAGGACAGTCACAAGGGAAGGAGGAAGCAATAGAGACTCAAGAAGTTGATCCCCAGCCTAGTTTGGGCTCTTACTACAATCTTCTTGAGGGGGGCAGAATCATTACTAGAAATTTGCAATCCCACTTTTCTTTGAGTTGGAGAAAGAAAGAATAAGAAGCCATAGGTGGATGGAAATCGCCAAATCCAAGGGAGTTGAGGATATTGGCCATATGGAGAATCAACTTAGAGAAATGGGCAAAGAACTAAGTGTTGTCAGACATAGAGAAGCAATCAAAAGAAATCACCTTCAAACAAAAAGGAATTGCTAAAAAGACAGCTGCAAGAAAAAGAGACACAATTGGCATGCATGACTAGCTGGTCCATGGAGGCACTGCAATCCAGAACACCAACAAAATCATATGGATTATACCTCAAGGACCAATGGCTGCAGTTTCAGATAAAGACTTTGGCACAGAGAGGCAAAATGCCTTTCCAAGATTATAGACAATTTATTGACCTATGTGACCAAAGTTCATCAGAAGACAAGGAAAAAATAGCAGAGTTCTATTTGCATAACAAGGCCCTCATTGATATGAATGTGTGGGACCCCAATGCTAGGCTAGGGGAGCTGCAACTAATGGCCATGGCATCATGGATTAATCATGAGGAATTAAGGGTAGCAGAGATAAGGAAGTTGATGATAAAGGAGTAGAATGAGCCCTTAATGATCAGAGCTGATCCATCAGACCCCATGGCTCTCATCAGCACACACCAGCTATTTGCAAATAATCCCCAAATTGCCCCTAAGGATATCAATGACCAGGCTCAAGCCATTGCACATTTTGAGGACATGGAAAGGTTACTTGGGGATGACTGTATTCATGCTTGTATGAGGAGGTGGTACACCCTAGCACACAGTTTTTAGATCAGGGAGTATCAATCCCTAACAAGGATGAAAGAAGCATTAAGGAGAGTGCCATTGTACAAGTGCTCTATGAAGAATTTGAAGATCAATTGGATTGGCCTCAAATTGAGTCCCCCACTGCTGTTAGGCATGCTAGAAGGAAAAAAAGAGGAAGAAGAGCAACAACAGTGGGAAGAGGTGGACAGAAAGGCGGGATTCCATGACAGAGAAAAGGAGCTCACATCAGAAGCATGGGATGTCAGGGAGGCCATCAGGGCCATCAAAGATGAGGAGATGGACTAAGTTGCTCAGAGGATGACCAACAACTTTAGTAGGGGGTGATGATGAGCCCCATAAATGGGTAATTATATGGGCTCATTTTTCCTCCTAACATAGTCTAATCAACCATTCTCTTAGCTTATTGCATGTTTTTTTTATTATATTTATGCTTATGGAGTGAGTTGGGTTGGTCATTATGCTGTGGAGTCTAATATGTGTTTAAAGCAGTTTTTTATTGAATTTTGGAGATAAAGTCAAAGATTTAATGGACAATTGGCAGCAATAATTCGAAGTAGACAAGGGAGAGGATTTATAGGAGAGTATCCCCCTCATTTATGACTCCCCACTTTGAATTCTCCTTCATGTAGCTCGGAGCACAAACAGCCACATCAATGCACTAGGAGGCAGCAAGCAAGTGGAGGATAACTTCTATTTATCTCAAGTTTTGGGAGCCAAGCCTCCTTGATTTTAAGGAAGCTGTTGGGAGCTTCAATTTTATAAGTGGAGAGGCCTAGGGCCTCATTAGGGAGTTAGTCAAATTTTCAAATTTTTGTTGCAGCTTTGCTTTGCTCAACTTCGAGCTTACTTTTGTTGACAGTTTCATGTAATCCTATTATTATTTTGATAATAAAGATGAGATCCTTTTTGAGCTAGCACTGAGTTACCTCAGAGGGCTGAAGCTGTTGGGTTAGGACCCAATCCAAGTAGCCAAGATCCTCTTGTTTGTATTTATATGCTTTGTTTCAGTTTATAGATTAGTTGTTAGATAAATTTCTTTCTTCGATAAGAATAGGGTGCTTTTGGTGATTTAAAAGGTTGTTTCCATTTGAGTTTTCCATAACAAGTTGAACAGTGATAGAAAGAAGATTTAAAAGGCAATCAAAAAAGCCTTGGCCTCCTTTCCTCCCTTTGGGACCATGAATTGATGCCAAGACCCTCTTGCTGCCACAGAAACACAGATTTGCCTTCTCCATAGGATTTCTAGTGTTGCTGTTTGTTAGAAGGTTAATGTTTTGCTTTATATCTATTTCACCATGCTCATTTATATCTTGCAATAAGTTTCCTTCCATGTTTTCTCTTGTTATAACATTTTTCAGCATTTCTTTCCATAGCTCATAATCTAGATTAGCTTGATGCAAAATTCTATTTTTTTGATGTATCTAGTTTCCTTCCCTGCTTAAGCTCATTGTTTGATCTTTAATTCTCTTGCAGCAAATCTATTATTACAACAAGTTAGCCAATCAGCCATCACAATCTCTCTTTTATCTATGCCCCACAGGTCACCCAAAGTTCATCTCAAATCTGCCTTAGTTTTCTGCACTTTTCCATAGACATTCCTCTCTTTCCTTGAACAAATCTGGCCATCTTTCTCTCCCCTAATCATTCTTGATGGACCCTAGACACATTAACACATCATCCTAGCCTTTGGCTACCCTTTCCACACACTTTCCTACCTTCAAAACCTCCAAAAATTCTCTTGGCATCCTCCTATAGACCTCCTGTAAACCTCCTATAGATCCCCTGCAGCCTCCTCTAGATTTTCCTGTAGGCTTCTTTCTTAAGTCTGGTTGTGGGAAAAGCCACCAGAAGGCCACCTGAGACTTCCTAGGACCCATCCACACCATCCTACACCTCTGCAAATCCCATAGTCACCCTCCATCACCACCTAATCACTGCCACATTCACAATCAAATAAATTACATGCATGACAATTTCACATAAAAATACATAAAAATCCAAAAAGATGTTTTTTTGCTCATTTCATTCTAGAAATAGCTTGAGTATATGTTTTTTACTTCCTGAGTAGGTAATGGCATTTATTTCATGGTTTTTCATCTCTCTTTCTGCAAAAGTAGGACTAGTTGGTTAAGTAGGGTTTGCTAGGTTTACTTTACATTTCAGTCTTCTTTTCCTTTTGCAAGTAGAGTAGCCTCTATAGAGTAAGCTTTCCTTTCTTTCATGACATATAGAGCTTCTTCTAGAAGCCATAGAAGTTGGCTTGAGCTCCTAGTGATCTTGCGCCAGTTGACCAAGTGACAACCCGCAATAAGAACTAGTACTGTGTATACATCACCATCGCTTCCAAGTTTGTTACAAACTACCAAGTTGATAAAAATAAAATATGAAGCCCAGGAGTTGTAGCATTATTTCTGCAATACTGGTGCTCACCAACTATAATCACTGTGTCCTGCTTCACCAGAACGAGATACCCTGTTGTTTTCATAATTTCATTCCAACATTCAAACTCCTCTCTTTTTTCAAGGTATACGACTTTTTATATATCCTTGTTGTCAACCAGATCATTTGATAGTGAAATCCAAGACCGATCCAGCTAGTCCCACATTGTTCCATGGAAATAATATAGTGAGAAACCCTTGTTAAGGTTATCTTTAAGTTCAGGTAGTTAAATGGATCTTTATTTTGGGTTTTTTTTCTTGAGGTATCGAACCTTGCTTTACATCCTTCTTGTGTGGCAATCTCCAACATTTGAATCCAATCTGTGAAATATATAATGGTTCGTTGCTTGTTCGTGGTGATATTCTTTGTTTCCTATGAAAAATTGTCCAACTCTTTTTGTTCTTTTATCACATGTATAGGCATTTCATATTCTCATCTAACCCACATAATTCTCTCAGAATTTTGTTTAAAATTTTTAACATCTTCCACCCAACTGGCCTGATTTCTCAAATACGATACAAAGGATCTCAATTGGACATACCCTACATAAGGGATGGGATTCTATATTTTTTCAAAAGAAAACAGAAAATTATGTTGGTAGAGTTCAAAGAGCAAGTCTTTTTTTAGATTCGTACAGGCCCTGTGTGCTTCTATGAAACCATTTATGTATTCAACGTGGAAAGGATTATTTTTTATGATAGCATTATTTTTAAACATTGACAATCTTTCTACCAAGGACACAATGTAATTGGTTGAAGGATCCCTACAACTAATCACACCATCCATTATCTATTTGAGTTGTTTCTTATCATTCTCCATCTTAGTCACCTTCCTTTGCAACTCAACCATTGTGTTTTTATGTTTTCCTTCAACTTTTTTTTATATATTCTTTCCATGTCTCGTAAAGGTCATGAATTAAGTTTTCATAAAAATGGGAAGGTATTAGTTTTCTCTTATAAGGGGGTATACAAAGGGTTAATTTATCCTTTGGCTCCTCATCCTCTATTTGCAAAGCAGTGTCTTTGGTTAGTTTGATATTTGGTTCTTGATCCTCTGTTTGAACAATAGTGTCTATGGCCAGTTTCATATCTGGTTCCTAATCCTTTGTTTGCACAACTGTTTCTTTCGTCAATTTCCTCTCTGGTTCTTGTTCCTCTATTTGCACAAATGTTTCTTTCGTCAATTTCCTCTCTGGTTCTTGTTCCTCTATTTGTACAAATGTTTCTTTCGTCAGTTTCCTCTCTGGTTCTTGTTCCTCTATTTTCATAGTTGTGCCTTTGGTTAATTTCATCTCTGGTTTCTGGTCCTTTGTTTTCACAACAATGATATCAATCTATTGTTTTCCAAGGGATATATTTTCTTGGACCCTTGGAGAATGTATATCTATGAAACCAATGGGTAAGGAGTCTATAACTTGGGCCAAGAAATTTAATCTTTCAAAAGTTTCTTTTTATCTGAGCTCATCTGTTAGGGTTTTAACTTTGTTTTGTATTTCTCTGTTTTTCATATGGAGAACCCTATTCTTCCTTAACAATGAAATATACAAAGGAAGATATGAAGGGGTACTTACTATTTTAACATGCTTCTTTTTCAATTCAGGTGGTGTAGTTTCTTATTCATCCTCATCGTTCCCATACAAAATTGAAATTGAGGCAAGGCCCTCTAATCCATACCATTCAACTACTCCTTGTATGTACTCGTAGTCAAAATCAACATAGGGAACCTTCTCAACTTGTTCTTTTGTGTTAGCAAGGGGGTGAATCCTTGTTCCATGAATCCTTGCTACATGCATCCTTGCTACATGCATCCTTGCTACATGCATCCTTCCTCCATGACTCGTTCTACCATCAATACATCCTATGGATGATCCTTCTCTTGCTCTTTCTCTTCCGTTATTTTTTCTGTAATAATGGTGAGGGTTTTAGGAACTACAACACCATGACCTTTCTTTGTCTTGTTCTACTTGGCTTTTAGCACCATTATCAAGTGCTTCTTGTAACCTCTGAATATTCTAGTGGTAGGTTTACTCCCTAATATTTATACTTATTCATCATCATCTTGTTTGTCTCCTTTATGTGACAGAATCCTTAGAAACCCTCGTAGTTTGAACAATGGGTGGATCGACTTCCATATGGAAAGGTTTTGTGGGAATTTTTCCAGCTAGGAGGTCATGGGGTGGAGTTGCAGCTTAGAGGTCATGGGACAGAGTTGCAGCTGCTATGGAATCCTCTGGAGGGGTAGCAACATCAACATGCAATGGCCTTCAAACTAGTTCATCCCAAGTTCTCCCTTCCCTTTACAACACACTAACCATCAAAAATTTAATAAGGAAATGGTGGGACATACTTTCCAATGGGAGCTTTGATTTCTTCATCGATTGGGCCATATGTTCTAATATTTTTGCAAGAAATAAAGGCCTGTTAACCAACCTTCCATGATGTAAGTGCTATAACAACTGGAGGTGCTACTAATAAATAACAACATACCTTCCTTCACACGTGAAATATTTTTGGACAAGGAATGCAACATCATTATAGGATTGTGGTAATCCATTATTGTAAAATCTTGTGCTTATATTATGCAATTGTTCTCCTCCCTCAAGGAATTTCCACAAAACGTCGGGTTGGAGTTTTAAGGGCGCATACTATTGTTCTCCTGTCTGGGCTAACCCTGTCACTTTTGTAATTGTTTCTTATGTCACATGCACGACTGTTCCTGTTACCTCATAAATGAACTCCCTGTAATGAATGGAAAAATCTAGAGCTATGTCATCATCATACCCTTGCAACCTGCGAATATACTCCATCCAACCGACCTATTTAAAAATGGTCTATGAATTGGAAAAATGCAAGATATCAAAATTACATTTTGCATATCACCATGTGTAAAGGAAAAATTAAAGAATAATGATTGATCTATAAGCTATCTTGGTTGGCTTGTAACCAGGTGTATCTCACATAATTTGTTATGTTAGGGGCTTCTTTAATAATTCGAGCTCATTAGACTTGTATTAGATTCTTGTATAAAATTTTCATGTGCTACTCATGAATAATGAATGAATGAATCTTCCTAGAAGTTGTTTTTAATATTACATCCTTCAAACTCCATTTATTCTTGCCAACTAAGTATAAATTCCTAGACTAGTTGTGAATCTACCTATGGTGATCGTGGGAATTTGTCTCAAGTTGTTTGTTATGAAACCAGCTCACAAAAAGATAGAAAAGAGAGATAAACGCCTTAGAATTCAGCCTCTTCGAGGGGGAAACCTCCTTTACATTACACAAATGAACAATTCTTGGATGATTCAAATGAAAAAACCTCCTTTCTGTATATAGGAGTTTAAGGGGTCACAATATAACCAAGCTGACCTAACAATAATAATATAAAGGCACAAAAATAACAATAGAGGGATTCTATGGGGCAGAGAAATAACAATATGGGGACAATAGGGGCAAAACAATATTAATAAGGGATACAACTACAATAGTAATGGAGGCATCACTAGTATTATAGGGATCTAACATTGTTGTTGTGCCCTCTAGCTTTAGCCTATTCACTAGGCATGCTATTTTGTTCAACAACAAGTTTAAAAAACCTAAATGCAAAAGATTAGTTGCAAACTCTTATGTGCATTGTGTAGGAAAAAACCCTATGTGGAAACCCTTGCATTGTTAAATATGTTAACCCTGGGTAATGAAACCCTAACATTTCTTGTTGAAGATGAAAACCCTAGGTGCATTGAAAAGTCATTGTTAAAGCAAGCCCTCATATGGATTGATGAAATCCTAAGAATTCACCGTGTCCTTACCCTAATGGATGAACAACACATGTGGAGAAACCCTACCATGAAATATAACCTAACAAGACAATGTCATGAAGCATATATAAGAAGCACTAAAATTCTCCAAGGCATGTCAATATGATAAAAAAACCCTAGCTACAAGTTCAAAACCTTAGATTCAAAAACCTATATTCAAAACCCTAGGTGCATTGTCTATGAGAAAACCTTAAGCACAAAACTCTAGGTGTGTGGTATAGGAGAAAACCCTAAGTGCAATCCCTTGCATTGTTAAATATGATAACCTTGGGTAATGAAACTCTAGCATTTCTTGTTGAAGATGAAAACCCTAGGTTCATTGAAAATTCATTAGTAAAGCAAGCCCTAATATGCATTGATGAAACCCTAAAATGACCTGAGTAATGACTACATGAATGAAGCACTAAATGAATATGATAAATGTTGAAATTCTAAGTACTAAATATTAACTTACCATAATGGATGAAGAACACCTCTGATAAAGACAATGTTAATGGATGAAAAACACATGAAGAACACATAGCATGAAAGTTTCCCTAGCAAGACAATGTGAGAAATCATATATAAGAAGACTAACATTGTCCAAGGCATGTCAATATGATGGAAAACCTTTAGCTACAAGTTCAAAACCCTAGAAACAAGTTAAAAACCCTAGCAACAAGTTTAGAACCCTAAGTGCAAAACCCTAGGTGTAAACCACATGGTGCATTTTCTATAAGAAAACCCTAAGTGCAAAACCCTAGGTGCATTGTCAAGTAGAAAACCCTAAGTTCAAAACCCTAGGTGTAAACCCTTGCATTGTTAAAGATGATACCCCTAGAATTCTTCACATCTCGTGAACTAGAAAAGTTTTAGGGAGAAAGAGAGTAAAGGTTCTTGGTGGAATATTACAGTGGTTATACTTATGTGAGGTCTATTTGCTTTTATGCATTATCCAATTGCAAATAAATAAATAAAACATATGAGGAAGGAGCATAATTATTCATAACTCGTGAACTAGAAAATTATGGGAGAGAAAGAGAGTAGCAAGTTCTATAATAGACCTATAGAAGACCTCCATCTCGCTTGAAAACAAGATATCTGAAAAGTATCTAAATTTTGGACTGTAGTATTCCTCTACAATTTTGACCCGTGCCTCTAAATTTTCAAACTGTGGTATCTCTCTGCAACCTAGGCCATCTCAACACACTTCATACTTGTCCAAAATAAACCCCTATACCCTTGGATATGTGGAATTATGGGTGTTGGAAATTCTATTATAGATCTAACCTTTGGAGTAGTAAATTGTTGGAAACCTTGATTGGAAATGTGAAGAAGTATTGAAGGCTTTCTAAGGTCTCATTTTTTACATATTTTGAAATACTTTTGGATTCCTTGTTATTTGGTAATTAAAATATTTATTTTTTTTTGTTCATTTTTGAGTTTTGTTTAAAGTGATCTTAACTGGTAAAATAACATTTGTAAAAGGAAATGTTGGTTCACCCTCCACCCCTCTTAGTATTTCCAACATATAGACAAAACTAAATTGTAATCAAAATGTCACAACTGAATTAAAATGAATTGTTAGTAGGACTGAACTGTAATGAAAATGGCATATATGAATTGTAATCACAATATAATTCCATTAATAACATCGACTAAAAACTACATTCCTTACATACACATTGTGTTGATATATAAAAAAGGTACCAAAAAATAAAGTGAGCTCATATATAAAAAATAGAGTCATATAAGTACATCAAAAAGGATGGACATAATGATTGTTTATGTTGCTACAATAACATCATAAGAAATAAGAACAACGTAATAACCCCGATAACAATCATAAGAACAACGCATTCATTAACAGGCCATGTATATCGATGTATGTGAATGACAATTGGCAGAGCACATGAGGACTCCACATATCTTGCACATCCACCTCCATTGGATGTTGTTTCGCAGAGTATATCATCATCAACCCTTTGATCATATGATCGGTAAGTTATGTTAAAGCTTTGAAATTGTGAAGCAATGTTTTTTTCTTGTTTGTGGAGGGGTTTCTAATTTTGTCTTCTAACTTGGTAAATTCCAATCATTTCATTGGTTATCAATTTTAAATTGGTGTAAGTGACAGTGTCACTTACACCATAATTCCTTACTGGTCTTAGCCATTAACCAGGGCAAGATAATAAGCTTCATTGTTGGTGGTTCTCCTAGGAATTTCTCTATTGTTTTGATAGACTTGACTTAGTGCTTCATTGTGAAGCATAAATATAGTCCATGTTTGACCTGTGTTTGGATGGAACCAAACCTGAATGATCAAGGTCCAATTTTGCACCATCTGCAAAACAAGAAAACAATTTAATGAAAAAAACAATTTAATGAAATATTGTTAGATTTTGTTCAAACTACATTGCAACAAGTCACTGTTGTAGTGAAAGAAACTCACTGTCACAATGGTGAAAAATCCATGTTATAGTGGCTACAACTCACTGTTACATTAGAGACAAATCACTGTTATAGTGGCATCAACTCCCTGTTATAGTAACAACAACTCCCTACTGCACTGGCGACAACTCACTGTTATAGTGGTGACAACTCAAGAGGGAAATGGACACTTCGTTATGAAAATATAGAAAATATGTTTTCATATGATCAATCAAATCATATATCAATGAACAAGAATTTTAAAAGGTTGCAAGGCATGTTAACCTCTTGTGTTTACTACTTTGACCTAGATTTACTATGCTGACCTAGTGTTACTACATTTACCTAAGTGTATTAGGTTGACCATGGTTTACTAGGTAGACCTATATTTACTACGTTGACCTACATTTACTATGTTGACCCAATGTGACTAGGTTGACCTACGTTTACTAGGTTGACATAGGTTTATTAGGTTTATAGGTTTAACAAGTTTCCTTAGCTTTACAAGTTTGACCTAGGTTTATTAAGTTTACTAATTTGACTCGAATTTAAGGTTTATATAGGTTTACTAGGTTGATCTATGTTTACTAGATTTTCTAGGTAAGCCATAGTCAACCATGGTCAACTCGTCAACCATAATCAACGATGGTCAACTATAGTCAATCGTTGTCACCATGGTTGGGTGTTGTAAACTTTGGTTTATCACTTTCAACATGATCAAATATGAACAACCATGACGAACCATAGTCAATTAAAATCTATCATAGATAACTAAAGTTTAATGTGGAGAACCATGTTCACACATAGTCAACTAAATATTTTCCATAATAAACCCTCCTCAACCATAACTTGAACATATTTAGCCATAGTAAACCACATTTAATTTTTAATAATTTGAATGCTATCAATTGTTTTTCTCTTATTAGTGAAAAATAATTACCTTATGGAATAATCATCACTATAATAATAACAATCAAATGATAAAAGTGAACAAATTCAATTTATTTGCATTCTAGCGGGAGTTATAATAAAACTAATTTTTGTATTCTATAGGAAATTATAATAATATTAATTATTTTATTTTAGTGGAAGTTATAACAATATTTATTTTGGTACTTTTATGGAAGTTATAATTGAACGTTGAGGTTAAATTAGACATCATATTTGTACTCATTTTTCACTGGTTAAATGACAGGTTTACAGTTAGAGTAACCATCCTTAACTTAAGAATTTGCATAATCATTATGAGAATTTATTTGATCTTTTTTTCCTTTTTAAAAATATCTTTATTTTCATTTATAAAATAAATGCAAAGAACATGTACCAAAACAAGTAGTTGTTCATTTCAATTCAACTAATAAGTTCATTTTTTTTGTAGAAGTTTTACACTTTTCTTTTCTTATGATGTTATTGTGTTTGGAATACTCCTCTTCAAATATATTAGGAAAGATAATTAATACTTGTTATTTGGGAAAGAATTAATAGCAAAAAGTCTAATTCGAACAAGATAAGAGAGAACATTGATGACAATTTTACTGAATGCCAATGAGAAGGAAAATATTGTTTTATGAAGGACTTGAATATGAAGATGATTTTCTATTCCCAATATCCCTCAACCTATAAACTTTTATTCAATTTTCACAGTTTTCGAGTGTCAATTAACTTAGACCAATGTTAAATTTATTCAGTTGTCACAGTTTTTTAGTATTACCCTAACTAGGACAAATGTTAAATTTGATCGGTTGTCACACTTTTGGAGTACCAATTAATTTTGAATTTTTTTTGTTTTGTTTTGGATACTTACTTTCCATCCCATGTCTTAATAAAAGGTATATAATCAACCTTTTATATTTTATTAAGTTATCATGGTTTTCTAGTATTAAGTGATTTAGATAAATGTTAAATTTTATTCAATTATCATGGTTTTATAGTATCAAGTAACTTAGACAAATGTTGTTTTGGATAGTTACTTTCCATCCTACCTCTTAATTATTAGAAGAAATTTTTATATAATTGCCAAATTTTAAAGTCCACTCACTTAAAAGGACATGCGCTAAAAGCAAGTAATTGTGACCAAAGTTTCAAGGTAAATTTGAAATTTCAAGTTTGTATGTCTTTCCCATATTCCTAATAATTAAATATTTAAGGTAAATGTAAAAAAAAAGGTTCAAAATCTGATTATGGGATATTTTTTGAACTAATGGCTAGCAATCCTTTGTAACTTTGTTCGTTTTTTTGGTTAAAAACAACACACACAGAGTGACAACAAGGGCAAATTTAACTGAAAATATGTAAAAATGGTGAGAAGCAAGTTGCCACAATGGTGACCAGTGAGTTGTCACAACAATGACCTAAATAAGCTCCATGTAGAAGCTCATTGGTCACCTTTACTACAACTCGCTTGTCGTCGTTGCAGCAACTCACTGAATTTTTTTTAATGGAATAAGCAGCAGCAAAAAATGGGTGTAATGAAATTTGGTAGGTAATTTACTTTGGTCACTAGATACCTATGCTCTACATTCTCTAACTAGCCCAAATTTTTATAAACCCTGAAACAACATCCCACAATTTTGTCATCAGGAGCAAAAATAATGCATAAAATTTGTAGAAAATGCAGGTAATTTGTAAAAAAAAACAATAAATTTAAATGGTAACCCTATCTGAAAAATGGTAACACTTCACGCCTATGGTAACCCTCTCTTCAAAAAGTTAACTTCACGCCTACGGTAACCTTGTCATTGATTGAGTCTACCCAAAAAATTCGGAGATAATTTTCTTTGTCTCTCTTGGAAATAATTCCACTGGAAATAATTCGGAAGGAGAAATGGACTCGATTAAGGAAAAATGGACTTGGTAGAGGAGAAATGGACTCGGCACAAAGAAAAAAAACTTAGGAGAGGAAAAAGGACTCGGCTAGATAGTGAATTTCTAAAAAAAGTTATGCAAAATGAAGATGGAGTCCAATGAACATTATTAAAGGAGTAGGCAAATTTCTAACCCGTTAGCTTACACGACGTAGAGAAAAGAAATTAGGAGAGGAAAAAATGACTTGATGGGATGGGGAATTTCTAAAAACAATACACAAAATGAAGCTGGAGTCCAACGAAGATTACTAAAGGAGTACGTAAATTTCTAGCCCATTAGCTTACTCCAAGTAGGCGAATTTCCGAAAATGGTTTGCAAAATGAAATCGTTGGGAGCTCAAAATCATTTATTTGACAAAATGAAATGGGGCGTTCGTAGATCATGATCGACAATGAAAGCAAGAAGGGTTTTGTCTTGCCATGCGTGGCGATATTGAAAAAATCAGTCGACTCATACGGGTCCATAAATTTGGAATTGAAAATTCAAACAAATTTCACCACCTGTAACCATTCGAAACACAACCATTGATAAAATCTTTGATGGGTAGAGGAGTTGTCTTGTTGTGGAGTTGGAATTGGACTGTGGTAGACAGAATTCTCTGTGTTACAATGACGACAACGGTGACGGGGATGGAGACGTCGATGGAGAGTTGGAGATGGAGGAATTTATTTTGGAGACAAAGGAGTTGGTTTCATTCATGGGGCCCATGTCATGGAGGGGCCTAACCGATGGTGAGGAGGTGTGAAATACGAAGGTGTTTCATTTTATTTTATTTGTAATTCACATGTAACATTGAATTATTAAAGATAATAAGATCACTGTGCTTTCTTTTTTTTTAATTTTTAATTTGTATGTATCATTGAGTCATGGTACATAACTACTTGACACAACATTTAGCATTTAATGTAGTATAGCTAATCTTCACCATGAAACATACTATGATTAATCACCTAACCACTTGAGAAACACATAGTCTAACAGAGAAACGTGTAGACAACACCCTTGAGAAAAGAAGAGTAAACCATTAAACGTGCAATAGATGAATCCCCCAGTTCTGAAAAGATATATACAAGTATATTGTTAGTAATGATTTTGGAAATAATGTGCATTATAGGAGGAAGTTCAATACTAGGAAGTTTGGGCATAAATGGTTTTTGGAAATGTACATATAGTGCCATACAAGTCTTAGTTTGGTTGAAGTAGGGATTCTACCGTTCTTACCTTGGCACATGTTCAATTGAGAATCATTAATATTAATGACCACTCGTTTCGTGGGCCTTCGATGTCAGGGTTGGTCATCGTCTGATGTGTGCTTTAGCTTTCTTGTTGAATGTTGTTTTGGTTGGAGTGAGGGGATTATGGAAGTATTCTCAATCTTGAAAATGAAGCTCCAAATGTATTGTGGGCTTGATGGACCCTCATCAAGGTGAAGGTACTCAATTAGCCAAACGACTTTATGTCTCTAACTTCAGTTATATGCTTGGTTATTTAGTTTTTCATTAAATGTATTGCAACCTTATATTTTATACCAATGAAATGGCAGAAGGTTAGTTATAACCATTTATAAATTTCTTTTTTTTAGCTTTTCATGTTGTTGGAAATAATTATAATATTGAGAGGGGGTTTGAATCAGTATTAAGGTTAAATTTAAACTTTTATGCCTATTTACTTTTCTTATTAAAGCTTGGCACCCATCCATATAATCAACAACAATATGTAATATAGAAGAAACATGAAAACAAAATACAAGCATACACACCATGAGTATCATACACATGAGACACAAGGTTTTTATGTGGAAACCCTTTCGAGAAAAAGCCACCAAAGCTTGTTATTGTTATTTATGTAAATAAGAGCACCTACTCTATCACATCAATCAGTTTCGTGAGCACCCACTCACGGGAAGCACCAACTCCCTTTGATTGTTTCCTAGCACTGACTAGCAGGAAGCACCAACTCCCTATTTTTGTAGACACCTGTCAAGTTTACCAGAAGCACCATGTGAAACACCAACCTCACAGATTTTTTTCGAGAACCAACTTGCATCTCCTTGGATTTTTGCAAGCCAACTTGCAAGAGGCACCAACAACTAAGTCTTCTCAAGCACCCAATAGAGATGGAAGCACCAACTTCCTGTATGCAGGCACCAACCCACAGTCAAATAGGAACTGTATGTTCTCTGTAATTGGCAGCCACTATTCCTGGTCTTAGCTTTGTTTTGTGCTCACTCTGCAACAACCCACTGTTCTACTTCAACAACAGTTACTCATCACAGTCCATGCAACTCTGTTCTTTGCTCTTCATCAGCAGTCACTCAACTCTTGACATTTTTCTCTCCACATCTCACACACAAATCTTGGCCTTCATTTTTTGCACAGGCACCTTCAACCTTTCTCATACAGTACAAACAACTATGACCTTTCTCACATAGCACAAGCAACTTCTACCTTTCTCACACATCGTAGCTCTCGGGGTATCTTACCTCTACATAGGAAGTCTCAGCCTTTCTCTACAGAAAATTCTCTCTCTCAGCCTTACATGGTAGTGCACACACTCAAAGCTTTTCCTCTTATCTCTCTTGCAACTATGTTGATTCCCCCCTTTTGTTCATCTGAGCTCCTGGGTTTGGTTTCTCTGCTTCCCCCCGATCGATGTTGCCACTTTGTCCTGCATTCACACTACGTGAGTGTACCTCAGCATGGTTCTTCCATTCCGTTGTCGCGTCTAACTTGGTCTCTCCCACTGCATTAACCATGAGAATGGGCACCTCACTGTTTCTCCATACTAAGAATGAATTCTCAATCCACCTGCACACTCCAACCAGACACAACCCTCTCTATGAACAACACTCCTTTCACTGAGGTTCTCCATGTTTACTCATAATTTCGCACGGCTTGGTTGTACTTCAGCATGGCTTCTCTGTGGACCATTGTCCTTGTTCCCTTGTCACAGATTTTTCTGTTGATCCATATGACTCCATGAACCAACTCAGTCGATCTGCATTTCTTCTATGGTAGCTGACCCATTCATCCACTTAACTCACTGAGATATGCATCAGAGCATAAATAGCTTGTCTCAACTCAAGGCAGAACCAAAAATATTTCCCAAAGATTGTAGTCCTTTTTGCCTTGACCTAGCGATCTTTGACAATCGCCAATAATCTTGAGACCAACTCCTGTACCTCTGCATTCAACTTTGTAGTTGCTGACCCATACTCTCTTTAAGGCCTTGTACTTCCTTATCAGAGTGATTCCATATGCAAATCTTCATAGTACTGCAATATTCTAATCTTCCGATTACAGACCTCTGATATGATGAGCTCCTTCCACTTAGCCCTGCTCGTAGTTCTCACCATAGGATCAAGGGTCATGACTTGTTGCTTAGCCATGAGGTGATAGAATGTTTTTTTATCCTACTGGAGGCTATTTTTCCTTTGTTAGGTTCTTAACACCCTTGGCTCTTTAATTTATTCTTGACCATGCCCTAGCTAAATATCAGAGCCCCACTCATCAGAAGTTCTGAATCGGGGATTTAACTTTGGATTTTTGATATTTCCACTTCCGATATAGCCCATAGCTCTTAGTGCTTGGCCCGAGCTCCGCGCCTTTGGATATTTGAGTCTTTGCGAACATGGTGCTATCTTAATATCAGAGCCCCCTTACCAAAAAAATTTCAAGTATCAAGGGTTACAAAGTGCCAACATCCTCAACCTCCTATATGTGATCTCTGATATGACGTCATCATTCCACATGGTGCCTCATGAGTGGTGACATGTGTCACCAATAATTTTCCCTTAGGCCCCCTCAAAATGCCAAAACTGCTTTCCACATGTCTTTTCGTACTGCCAAGTCATGCTGACGTCAGCTACCACTGTAACTTATCAAAGCGAACCAGACATTTCCATGTGTCCTTATCAGAGCCAATCACATTCTGCCATGCGTCCTTATCGAAGCTAATCAAATCCTACCATGTGTCCTACTAGAGGAGAGAGAAAAGGGCTCGCCCACCTTTGGTTTTGCGATGAAATCCTTTGTTAATCCTTTATCGATGTTCTTGACAACTTTTAATGCTATCGATGATTCACCCATATTGCAACTTCTAAAATTTTCTCACGTTCAGAAGTTTTGATTCTTCGATCATCACTATGTCGATATGTTGGTTCGTCGATCTCTCAATCTCGTGATGCGTCGATACGCTGACCTTCGATCGACGATGCACCGATACACTGACCTAATATTACTGATACACTAACCTAAGATCTCTAATGCATCGATATGTTGAACTTTGATCGTCGATGCACTGATATGCTCACCTTTGATCTTTTGATCTTCGATATTCCAGCCTTCTTAGGACTTTATGTCCCTAATCATTGGCAGGCCATAAATTTTGAACTAGGAACCCATTTTTGGACTTCTGCATATTGTTGGAAATCTCTTATAGATAACTTTACAATGGAGAGGGTATGATGTAGTCTTTTAACCCATATTATAACTCTAATATGGCTCCAAAATCTCTGCCATTATTCTGCTCCTTGACTCTTCAGACAGAGGAACTCTCAACCACCATGATGATCCTCTTCATGAAGCCTACAACTATCATGGAATTCCATCTGGTCCATCACTGTAATCATTATTTTAATGGCTTATCCAATAAGCCTGCTGCTGTGATTATTTTCTACATGAAGCCTGCAGCTACCATGAGATTCCTCTTGGGCCATCACTGCCAACATCTATTGCAACAAGCATCCAAGCTAGTCTAGTTGACATCAATGCCAACACTCCTGCCAATAGTAGGCAATGCCAACTACCCATCACATCTTCCCAGCATGATTGTTGACATCAATGCCAACACACTTGCATATGCCTTCACTAGGCCATTGGCCATCTAGACAATGCCAATTGTCCAATAATCTCCCCCTTTGGCATTGATGTAAACACTCCATCCTTCTCTTCATGTGATAGTCGTTGCTTCCACACATCTCATTGCATGAGACACCAATGGAATATTTTCTTCTACACAAGCCATCACAACATCTCCATAAATTCTCTCCCCCTTTGACATCAATGGAAAGGGGCTACAAGATGCCTTTCTTTCCCCATGCAATCACCGACTGTGTAGACTACAGTCTAGATGTTGAGATGTGCATTCTTCTTTATAGACATATCTACCAGGGTTGTCACTGATGCTGCTCCATAAACTGGGCATATTTGATATTCTCCCCTTGAACATATACTGCCTTTGATTTGAATGTCTCCAATTTTGCACACATTATGGATGCTAGCTGAGCACTCTCTCCACTAATGCATCTTTTGTATCAATTAAAGATTGATACCAGTTAAAATTCTCATGGTATTGTTGCTGCTGCAAATACCAATTAATGATGATGCATTTATTCTTGCACTTCACTTATATTGCTGCTTCTGGGACTGTTCTTACTTTATTTAAAAATTTCCACTTCTCTGTAGGTTTTAACCCCGTACAGAAATTACCTACATATGAATTCTAAAACATAGAAAATAAAAATGTGAGAGCAAAACACATAAAACACATATACACAGAGATTGTCCCCTAGATCCCAAAATCGAGACTACCAGCTTGATTTTTCATTATTTTCTTTCAATGCTACAATACATATTTATACATGCTGAAGCATCCAATATCATGGACCAAAACCATGTGTGAAAACCATGCACAAAACCATAGGTAGGTCTGCCCAACCTAATATAGGGTCCAAAAAAAATTTTCCCCTAGGCACTGCCCCGGAGCTCGTAGAGGGGGGCTACTGGCCCCCCTCAAACCCCCCAGAAAAGGGGGGCTACTTCCCCCCTGTGACCCCCTCACTGTGTAATTAGCACAATGAAGGGGGGCTCCCCTCACCCCCCCCTACGCCCACCCAACCCCCCGGTTAACTACGTGGGCTAGTCGTGGAAAGAATATAACAAAACTCAACATTCTCCTAGTTGTTGTTTTATTTCCATAGGGGGCCACATGAGAGCTTAGTCATTTATCCAACCCTAAAATGCCCATTGTTTCTCTACAACAAGAGAAATTCTTATATCTCACAGATTTTGTCAATGCATTTGCAGTATTCTTCAAAGTGTCCAAATTTACGAGCAAAACCTTTTTGTCTTTTATCATATCCCTCACAAAGTGATACTGAACATTAATGCACTTTGTCTTTGAATGATAAGCAGGTTTCTTTGCCAAGAAAATTTCACTTTGGTTGTCACAGTCTATCCTTATAGCTCCCTGTACTAACCCCATACTTGAACACAATCTCTGCAACCAAACTGCTTCTTTGCTTGCATGAGTGGATGCCCTGTATTTTGTCTCTATAGTTGATAGTGCCACTACAGATTGTTTCTTACTCATCCAACTAACTGTACCTCCAAATAGGTTAAACACATACCCACTTATAGATATTCTCTGATCTAGATCTCTAGCCCAGTCTGCATCAACGAATCTATGAATATCCAACAATCTACCCAATCCTGGTCTTCCTTGGTACCACAAACCATGATCACTAGTGCCACACAAATACCTGAAAACCTGCTTCACTGCTATCCAGTGCTCCTTCCCTGGTTTTGACCTAAACCTACTCAATACTCCCATTACATGTGTAATGTCTAGTCTATTACATATCATCTCATACATCAGGCTACCAACTGCACTTGCATATGGAACACGGGACATGTCCTCTTCCTCTTTTGTGTCTTGGGACACTATTCAGTGGATAACTTTACACCTGTAGGAATAGGAACCTTCATCGGTTTACTATCCTACATATTAAACCTCTACAATATTGTCTCAACATACTTGCTCTGGTTTAACCAGAGCTTCCTCTTTGCTCGATCCCTTTTAATATCCATGCCCAAAATATAGTTTTCAGCACCAAGATCTTTCATGTTGAATTTGGAGGACAATTGGGTCTTCAAATCCTCGAGAATTTCTTTGTTATTTCCAACCAGCAACATATCATCCACATACAAGACCAGATAAATAACACGATCACCAATTAATTTAAAATACACACAGTGATCTTCTTTTCTTCTGGTGAAGCCAAGTCCCCGCATAGTATCAAATTTTTGATACCACATCCTTGGTGATTGTTTTAACCCATACATAGACTTCTTTAACTTGCATACCAGTTCTTTCTTACCCTTCACCACAAAACCTTCAGGTTGCTTCATATAGATCTCCTTTTCCAGATCCCCATGAATAAATGTTGTCTTCACATCCATCTGTTCTACCTTAAAATCAAGAGCAGTAGCAACAGATAAAAGTAATCTAATAGAAGTTACCTTAGAAACAGATAAAAAATATCACAAAAATCAATTCCCAGCACCTGGGAATAACCTTTTGCTACCAACCGAGATTTGTATTTCTCCACCTTTCCTTCTGCATTTGTCTTCTTCTTGAACACCCATTTTCTGCCAATGGGTTTCCTTCCAGCTTGCAGCTCCACCAGATCCCAAGCCTCATTTTTTTGCAAAGATGCCATTTCATCAACCATGGCCTCTTTCCAGTGTTTTGCATCCTCTAAATCTAGTGCTTCATTCACAGTTTTGGGATCATCATTAGTAATAGATAAAGCAAAATTTGAACAGAAAGCAGAAGGACTATACCTTTCTGGCTACCTTCTTTCTCGAACTGATCTTCTCACACCCGGAGTTTGTGGCTCTTCATCTTTTGATTCCTCCTCTACTGTAGATTCTGATTCTTCCTCCTTAAGCTCAAACTCTATCTTCTCAGGTTCCTTTGGTTGGACTTAATGTTTAATAACATCTTTCACCTCTCTGAGCACCACATCTCGGCTATACACAACCTTCCTTGTTACTAGGTTCCAAAGCTTATAACCCTTTAAACCATCCTTATACCTAATAAAGATGCACTTTTCCGATTTACTATCCAACTTGGTTCTTTTCTCCTTTGGAACATTTACATATTCATCACATCCAAATACCCTCAAATGTGAAAGAGAGGGTTTCTTACCAGTCCATACCTCTTGTGGAGTCTTATCCTCCAACAGTGATGAAGGTGATCTGTTGACCAGGTAACATGTTGTCTCCACCGCCTCTGCCCAGAATTCTTGTCCTAACCCGGCACGACTGAGCATGATTCTTGCCCTTTCCATCAATGTCTTGGTCATTCTTTCTACAACTCCATTTTGCTCAAGTGTATATGGAGTAGTCCTCTGCCATGCTATACCACACTTCTTACAAAATTCTTCAAGTTCCTTGCTACAAAACTCTCCACCATTATCTGTCCTCAACACTTTTATCTTCTTCTCTGTCTGGTTTTCCACCAGAGCCTTAAATTCTTTAAACCTGTCAAAGAATTCAGGTTTCTTCTTAAGGAAATATATCCATGTATTCCTTGAGAAGTCATCTATAAATGATACATAGTACACAGACTTACCCAGTGATGGAATCTTCACAGGTCCAAACACATCACTATGTACAAGTTCTAATATTGGTTTTTCCCTCTTACTACCAGAGGGGAAATTCACCCGATTTTGCTTCCCATATACATAGTTTTCATAGAAATCAAAATCCAAAGAGTTGTTACTCATACCTTCTACCATACCTTTACCAAGAAGTATTCGAAGGGCCTTCTCTCCAATATGTCCAAGCCTTTGATGCCACAACATGGTCTTCTCTCCAGAGACCACTAGGTTTTCTGCTCCACTTTCAGGAACCACAAAACTGTTGCACCCATCAACAACCATCCTACCTTGCAGCTTATACAAAGTTCCAATCCAAACTGCCCGCATCAATACCAGTGCTCCCCAAACCATCTTGCATGTATCCTTCTCGAACAATTTTTTTAAACCTGCATCATCCAACTTGCTTACAGAAATCAGATTTCTGGCCAATGCAGGGATATGTAGAACACCTGGAAGTGTTCTAACCCTTCCACCTTGCAACTTCAACTTTACTTTTCTGCTACCAACGATTCTATCCTTCCTATCGTCCCCTAAGAAGACATCACCACCATCGTATTTTTCATACTTGCAGAACCACTCTCTATGGGGAGTGAAGTGAAAGGATGCACCTGAGCCAATCAACCATGCCTCATGATCTACATGTGTACTTAAAGAAGCCAAGTACACATCCCACCTTCATTTGAGGTGGTTTTCACCTCTGCAGAAGGAGCATTATCTGATCCCTTTCCTTTATCAGGAGATTTAGATTTACAGTCCCTTTTGTAGTGCCCTTCCTTTCCACATTTCTAGCACACCACCTCTACAGGTTTTCCTGGAGATTTATATCTCCCTTTATATTTAGATCTCCCACTCGATGACTTATTTTTGTTTCTGTTTTGGGACCGTGCTTGTACAGACAAGGCATCACCATTCTGGCTCTCCATATTTTTCCGTCTCATCTCCTCCGTCAGCAAGGATGAGACTATTTTATCAAACTGCAAGGTAGTTGCATTTCTACCTATTGCAATAACCAGACTATCCCACGAATCTAGTAGAGAACACAACAAACTGATGCACTTATCTTCATCTGAAATTTTAATATCAACAGATGCTAACTGACTTACCACAGTATTAAATGCATTCAGATGCTCTATCACTGAGTCTCCATCTTTCATCCTCAGGTTATATAGCTTTTTCCACAGGAGCAATTTATTCACCAGAGACTTTGATTGGTACAAAGTCCCTAACCTATCCCACAAAGGCTTTCTCGTAGCTTCCCCTGATACATTTGGCAATACTGAATCTGAGACACACAATCATATTGTGCTCTTTGCCTTCCGATCAAACTTCTTCCATTCTTCATCGGACACTTCCATTGGTTTAGTACCTGGATCTACAATGATCCATTGATATTTATCCACCAACAGATCCTCCATCTTGAGTTTCCGCAACTCAAAACTCTGACCATTAAATTTCTCGATCTCTATCTTTCCACTGCTCACTATATTCTTTGTTAGGTTCCTATAATACTAGTGATTACCCAATTACTATTGTATTGTATCCCTTATTAATATTGTTGAGCCCCTATTGTCCCCATATTTTTATTAATTTTCCCCATAGAATCCCTCTATTGTTATTTTTGTGGCTTTATATTATTATTGTTAGGTTGGCTGGGTTATATTGTGACTCCATAGACTCCTATATATAGAAAGGAGGTTTTTTCATTTGAATTATCCAAGAATTGTTCATTTGTGTAATGTAAAGGAGGTTTCCCCCTTGAAGAGGTTGAATTCTAAGGTGTTGATCTCTCTTTTCTATCTTTTTGTGAGCTAGTTTCATAACATTCTTTCACCACTAGAGTCGATCTTGCAGATCTTCCACTGAACAAGGTCTACCACAGGCTCGAGCGAAACCCGTTAGGAAGAAAGGCATCCCCTTGAAGCCAAGGAAGTTGTTTTAATTAAACACTAACTTATTTCATTTACATAATAGTGCATTCTGCTACAACCAACGCCAACATTAGACTCTAATCACATTATTTTTGATTTATCGATTTGTTTTATATTTGATATAAATATAAATATGTGTTACATCACATCACATATATATAAATATATATATAATATATATATATAATTTCATCACGTTAATATTTTTTATTTTATCGATCGCTTTAAGATTTGATATAAATATGTGTTAATAATATAAATATTTATATATATGGGGTTTATTCTAACGGATTATTCATGAAAATGATAGTAGATAGTTGTTGGTATTAACAAGTCGAATTAAATGAATAATTGACTTTTCCGAATATTTATTTTGCATCTCATTGTTTTCGAATGATAAAATTTATTTTATTGTCTTCGGGTTTTTAGAACTCTCTGTAACAGCATTTTATGGGGAGGTGTATAAAAAATTCTAATAAAATATTAATATTGCCATTGTTTTTTAACTATTTTAAGGAATACAATTTTTATATTTAATTTATATTAAATTATATATTTTTCAATTAGATCATAAAATAAACATAATGAAATGTATATAGATGTAGCACTTATATAGATTATATATATATATATATAATATATAATATATATATAATATATATAATATATATATAATTGTAAAAGGATTTGATAGATAGTAAATTTTTAACATTTTACTTAATTTATAATTTTGATATTAAAAAAAAATTATGCATGATTAAGAATGAAAAAGGACAAATAACATTGTAAATAAATGTAATGAATAAAATGATTTATACTCTTATAAAGATCTGTAGACGGCTACTTGTATTCATGCAGTCGTTGGATGGCACTAGTAGTGTGATTGGAATGGAACGCGGAGGAGGTGGTCATAAGGCATTGGTATTTGCATTTGGTATTCATGGGCGCCTATCTCACAAACTAACACAATATGATTTCCTCAAGTTTCATGGCACAAACATGATCTGCAAGACAACTTATACTAAAATCCAATTACCATTAAGTATATTACATTGAAGATGTTTTCAACAATCACTATTATGCATATTACATTGAAAATGTTTTTGACAATCACTTTAATATATCCTTTTTCATCTTTGAATATTGTTAAAATTATATAGCACGACATCCAACGAGTAAGGAAACTTTTTGCTTTTTTGGTTATTTGTAAATAAGGCATGGTGGGATGCTCGAAGATTTTTTCCATCCCTTATGAATAAACAAATGTTTATGCAATAAAAAAAAAACACACCATCCTATCTGTGATTGTGCTTACTACATCTTTTAGAAATATAGGAATGATTTTTATCAAATAATTTTTCTTTTAACATTTCATGGCAGGGACTACCGTTGTGACTTCTCTTGTTATAAACCACACCTTATCATAAATCACATAGATATCAACGTAATTGTACCCATTGAATCAATATATGACATTAAAGTTTTATCAAGATTCACACTAGAAGACTGTGGATTTTCCTATAGATTCACAAGCTCATGCAATGTACTAAAGAAAGAGACAAGAATCTACTTATATTCTTTACATCAGAAGCACATAAATATCAAGCAAAAAAATAATCGATAAGAGGAAGAGAACCAAATACATATAACACAATAAATATTTGGGGAAAGCCACAACTCAAATCCCCACTATGTGTATTTCATATATAAGAAAATCAAGATGAGATTATAATGCTTGTTCTCACAAGAATAATCCCAACGATCAGTAAAATCAATCTCCAACTCATAAGAAAACTTTTGGCCAACACTTAACCAATTCTCCTGCTCTACAAGTGCCTATTTCCTTGCACAATTAAAATGGTCGATTAGCCCATCTTAAAGGGAAATGAGTGTATCCAAAATTATGAAATCCCTTCTAGGTTCAGTTCCTATTTGCATGCACCATCTGTACAACTCAGAAAATTCAACAACAAATAATACACTGCCCCTGCACTCTAGTCTCAACTGGGTCTTTCTTAGAATTGACATGCATGATTTTCTAATGAGGGAATCTTTAGTTAACTAGAGTAGCACTAGATAATGCATTAGTACACCAATTAACCGTTAACTAACTATTAGTTCCTCAAATAGTTTGTAACTAATTTAATTGGACTTAACTCGGTAAACTCAGTTAACTAATTACAACTCATACTTAACTCATCCTGGACCCCTATAATATAGGAGGAACATATATGTGACTTCAAAAAGAATTTCAACTCGAAATTTCTAATCTAATTAAGTTAATTAAACTTAATTAACTATTTGCAAGTTTCTATGATAATAGAATTTGATTTTAATTCACAGTTTAATTCAAGGACAAATTAAACTTGAATTTCTGGTTGCCATTTCTCAATACTCCCTCTCAACAAGAAAGGGATTATTAGTTGTCTAATCATGTCTCTATAAAACTCGAATTTAGATCTTCACAATTCCTTTGTCTAGATGTCAGCATCTTTCTCCTCCATGGGAATGTAATCTAACAACATGATCCACCTCAATACACAGTCTCTGAGTTGTTGATACTAGATATGAATATGCTTGGACCGATCATGAAAAACTGGATTTTCAGAGAGTTTGATACAACTCTGATTATCATAGTAAATCATAGAAGGATCCATCTCTTGATCGAACAAACCAACTAGGATCTTCCTCATCTAGATAGCCTCACATGCTTATTGACTTGCAACCATGTACTTTTCCTCTACCGCATTGAGTGCAACCAATCTTTGTTTCCTATTGTACCAAGAAACTATCTTTGACCCAATACTAAAGATCCCTCCTGATGTGCTCTTCCTATTAGATGGACTCCCTTCCCAATATACATCAGTGAAGCCTTGAATCTTCACACCCTCTGTCTATCTGTAGCATAACCCAAACTAAGTAGTTCCCCTGAGGTATCTCAACACATGCTTTGTCACCCTCGAATATAGCTTGGTAGGCCTAACCATCACTTGAATAAGATGGTTAACTGCATAACACATATTCAGTCATGTGTTCACCAAGTACATGAGTGAACCCACAAGCTGTCTATAAACAATAGCTTCCACTACTTCCCCTGTAGTAGCATCCTCCTTCCTCTAGTTACCAGCTAGAGGAGTCTCCATGGGTTTACTTCTCTCCATGTGGAATCTCCTAAGTATGTCATTGGCATACTTGCCCCGAGATATAAAAAACTCCCCATCTCCCTTGCATACCTCCATGCCAAGAAAGTCATGCATGAGCCCCATATCCTTCATCTCAAACTCTCTTGCAAGATCCTCCTTTCAAGATTTGATCATCTTCTCATCACCTGTCAGTATGAGATCATCAACATATAGAACAATGATTAACAATTTACCTTCCACCACTATGTGGTACAAGTTCACATCTGCTTCACTCTTTCTGAAGACCAACCAAGTGAAGTAGCTATCTATCCTAGTGTACCAAGCACAGGGTGCTTGGTTCAACCCATACAACACTCTCTTGAGTCGGCATACATGTGACTCATGGTCAAAGGTTTCAAAAACTTTGGGTTTCTCTATGTAAACCTATTCCTCAATCATGCCATTAAGGAAGGTCATCTTCACATCCATATGATGGATCTTCCAAACCATATGTGCTAATAATGCTAATATAGATATGATTGACAAGTACCTTGCAACAGGAGCAAAGGTCTCATCATAGTCAATCCCCTCTACCTATGAAAAGCCACAGGCCACAAATCTGGCCTTATGCTTCTCCACACTACCATATGTAGATTTCTTTACCTTGTAAAGCTAATAGGAGCTCACTATTGACTTTTCCTTCGGTCTTGGGACCACATCACAAACACTGTTTCGAACTGTGGAGTCATACTCCTCCACCATTGCATCAACCCAAACCGGTTGATGCACTGCTTCCATAGAGGAAGATGGATCTATCACAACACATGCACCTATAAGAGGCATGTATCCAGTGTACCTCTCAAGCTATCTCCTATATCTGCACTGAGAA
>APFE031591050.1:0-15958 GCA_000404065.3 Pinus taeda | reverse complement strand
AAATTACAATACAGGGACTCAATATGAGTTCTCCTGAAGCAGATTTTGCTTGGCAGGGTGGTTCTTGGATTCCCCAAGCCACTCGGAGTACACAGACTCTTTTTCTTCCTACTAGCTCTGTGACCCTTGGTTTACAGTGGAAAGAGTCAAATGCGATGCTTAGTCTAGACAGATTCCTCTATGGGAAGGCTTGACTCTCCAAGCTCTCTGGTGCTCGACGGTGCCTGTGGTTAGCTCGGCCCTCTGTCTCCTCTACTTGGCTTTACCGTTCTCTGTGTTCAGTCCTCCTCTCAGGGTTCATTGTTCACTGGCTCTCTTGGTTTCTTGGAATCCTCTCAATTCAGGTTCCCAATCAACTCCTCTCTAGTTCGACTGTCTCTATTCATGGCTTTAGCCATTCGATCCCTATGCCTATTCGGTTCCTCTCCCGCCTGCGTCGATTCACCTTCTACAGCTGCCCTTGGAGTTCCTTGTTCGGCGTCAGCATGAACGCAAGGGAGTGGCCACGTGTCCCCATCTAACTGGTGCTAGCATGCTTCGTCGATTTGTTTCTTCAGTTACGTCGTGGATGCGTTCTTCCTCCACCGTGGCAGTCAAATGAATTCCAAATCCCTTTAGAACGTGGCTTAATTCCCTGTCGATTCCTCTTATTTCTATCGGGCGCAATCTCAGTCGTCCGATCTGGGCTCCTCAAGATTCGATATCATACACACGTCAAGCACGGTTGACTTGCTCAACCAATAACGCGCGATCAACGGCAGTTTTCTCTCTCCTCCGCCACCACGGGTCGATCGGTGTATGGAATCTCTCCACTCCTATACAAAACCTTTTACCATTCAAGGGCGCCCCGACCAAAACTATCGGTTTCTAGAGCGCGGATCCCGCCTTCGTACTTTAGCGCTTTTACCTTTTCCCACCTGCAGTCCTCTGGTTCCCCCACGCGACCGGGTGCTCGGGCTTTCCCATTTTGGCCCTGTTTGCCCAGCGCATCGAAAATCACCTCCTTTTCCCAATCCAGGGCTCCCAGGGGCTACTTTGACCTCCCGCGTAGTCTCCATGGGCCTCGGTCAGCGTGCTTTGACCGAGGTCCTCGTCGTTCCACGCTGGCTGCCATTGCCACTGGTTCAAGGTGTTTTTGATGTTGTTTTGGATTCTTTAAAGATTTGTTTCATCACGATACAATCAAGGTTCTTTGACAGTCGTTTATGGTTTTGATTCGTATCATGGTCCATGCTGCAATGCATCTCTTTAGGTGAGTCTTGGGGCATTCCATCCCTAGATATTTCTCTCCAAGGACCCCGAAGTTGGTCCTGAATCTATCCTTCATAATTTGTTTACATTGTTTCCATCCCGTGATGTGTTACTTATGCGCATACCACCATTCCACCATCTTCCTAAAATTTTCTAAGACCTGGGGGTCCTTTACCAGCTCTAAACAACTTTGCAGCAATCTTTGAACTGAATATACTACTACCCTCTTCTCCCTACCTACAGTCTCATCAAATATCTCTAACATATCCACTTCATGCATAAAATCGGGCCTATCCCATTCTGTCACAACCATTTCTCTCAAGGCTTCCTTATACGTAGTCTTTTCTCATATAGGGTTGAACTTCGGAGGGGTTCTAGGTGCCCTCCTTACCCATTTTTGGTGGTGGTGTCCAAGGCTTCGCAACATCTGCTCCTCTCTTGACACCTCCCCGTGTTATTGCGCCTACTCGTTGTTGGGTCCTTCAAGGTTTGATTACTATCATTTGTATGTTGGGTACCTTCTTATCCTACCAATTAGAGATCAATTGGGATCATCTCTCCATTGTATGATCTAAATATTTGGAATAGATAAAAGTGCAACAAGGATTAATTCAGTCCCATGCCAAATGCACTTGCTTCCCATAGTCATAACATACTATGGTGCTTTTTCCTTGGCCAAATCCTCCTCTTCCTCAACCTAGTCCTCTAGTCGCCATTCTTCATCCCCATCCTTGCTAATCGTACTTTCCACCTTGGTTATATCCAGGTTGGTTGAATCTAGTTGACTTGGCCTCCATTCCTTTTGGTTCCTACACCCGGAACAAGTTAAACGTGTGCTTGTGTAGAAACTCTAATGCATGGAAGTGATGGATATCATGTTCTACTACTTTGAAGAAGTCATGAAACAGATTACAGGTCATAGATTCGCACTTTTACATCATCAAAAAATTAGATAGTAGATGGACCCATACCCTGCACTATGCATGCTTGATATCCATTAGGTTCTTGTTATGTCCAGCTGGAGTTGCACTTACGAACTTCATCTACCATATTAAGCACAATCTCTGAAAGTGGCTTCTAGTTGTGCAATATTTGTGGCCTCATCTGGGACCTATTTGGTTGTCCAGACAACCTCACACATGAACAAATGTTGCTCTAGGTATTTGGTCCTAGCATTGGGAAACATGGGCATCCGTAAATATATGCCCGCCATTGTCTTATGTGCAGTACTTCCCGATGAAGTACTCTCACCTGAAATTGTTGAATTGCTACAAAATTGTGTGCCCAACTGTGCACAACTCAAAGTTTGAGCACCTTGCGTTGGCCCTCCTACAGACTGACCAATTCCGCTACTACTAATATTTCATCCTCCTTGACTACATTTACCCTTTACACTAGTCATATCGGTGTGTTGGGTACTAACCTCCTGCTTTGTGGATTTACGCACGGTCATGGGCTCAACATCAAGCGTGGTTTGATCCTATTGTTTCGTTTGTGAAGCTTTTGTACTGCATGGTCTCAGTCGTTCTCCCTCTCCTTCCTCCATTCGCGGAATGCCGAACTGCGTCCCTTCATAGCTCTAGTCACTAACACTACTCCTTGTTCTACAATGTCCTCTCTTAGTCCCTCCCTCTAGGCTCCTTCTTTCGGCAGGCATCAACCCTGACCAGCCTCCTCCTGCATCACCCCATCAATATCTCCTTCTACTCCTCAAAGTGTCATCCTCATAATTGTCTTGCTCCATCCCTTTCCTTTTTGTGCACAGTTACAGGCCCGCTCTCATCCTCCACAAAAATCCTTCTTCCTCTTCTCTTTTTCTACTCCTCAGACCAGCTCATGGGTCTCCCCCACTTCCCCTTCTGTGTGGGCTATCTAGCTACTCATATTATCAAACTTCATAGGCTAAACACCATGGTCATACAAAAATATATTTATCAACCATGATATCAATCTTTTGAACATGCCTCTTGGTCCCTTCAAAAACTTCGAATCCATTATAGACTTGTAATGTCGCTTCTACTGCAAACTCAATGATATATCGTTCCAATATACTTTCAAACCAAAAATAAACATCACGAGATGTCTTATTTCTTACCACTTCGATTTGACGCACTTCCTACGACGCCCACTTCCTTGGCCCATTATGTCGATACATCAAGTTATTATCATTTAACCATTGGATCCACTCTGTCAGGATGCTTGGTAAATCTCAAAAGAAACTTCATGAAAATCAATGTAGATGTACTTTTTCAACCATTTCTGCATGCTCTACTTTCTATCTCTGATTTCCTTTGTTACAAACTCGCGCTATTTTTGTTTAAGCGACCTGGTAATCTCCTTTTGGGTAGGATTCCACAACTTCCACATTCCTATAAGACAACCCCATCACACAAGCTTCCTTGTCCCAACAATGGAACCATTTTTTGGTGCGCGAGATTCTGGCAAACCTGGGATTTGCTATGCAATGGCCAACAAAGACCCACTTAGTATCAACCCTTTCAGCAACACCCATGAAGTGAGTGAAGTCTCACTTGAGATGCTAATGTTTGACTATCCAAACTAGGTTTCCATAGTCTGACAAGACAATCTTATGACTCACGATGGACAACTTCTAACTGACGCATACTTCACTTTCTACCCATTACCGAGCAATGTGTTGAGTGTTCAGACAAGCATGCATGGTGGATGAAAATAGATGGCAAGTTTTGTCATTAATGGTTAAATCGACACCATACCCAGATTAATCCACTTTGCATACAATAGTCCTATACCGCATAATTATCATAAACATTCATATTATTAAACACTGTTACAAACGTTTAAATCATCAGAAATCATACAAGAAATGTATGCATCTAAATAGCATATAACATTCAGACAAATGCATGAAATATATGGAGAAACTCGTCCAAAGACTAGGTTATATTAGCATTAATGAAAAGGCGTTGTTCCCAGAGTTACATTCATTAGACCAACATGCTCATTGATCTTCCAAATAGACACCACAAACTGATAGAAGCAGACCATAAACTCGACTCATAAGGGCTAAATTCATATAAAACTAAGCATAATTAATTACAATGGTGTTGCTCAGGAACGGTGGACTCAAACATATTATTAAGTCCAAAAATAGACAGACGCAAACATCAAATAACAGACACAAACTCCATGGCTTTGTTCTCTCCTTCGTTTCTTTTCCAACGTTCAACATCCAACTTTTGCTTTTTCCTCAACAATCTTATCTTCATCTAGAAACTTCTCGAACCCTCTTAACCTTCTACCTAGTTTCTCCAGTTGTCCTGCGGGCCATTAAGATATTTTCTCATCCCTGCTTGAGTTGTCCCATGCATAATATCAGTCGTTCAATATATCATTCCCGCCAGGCATCTCCACTCTACCATTTCTCTTCCTCCTGCAAAATATCTCCATCCATCTATCTACCACAACATCCTCAGTTGACTCCATCCTCTACAAAATCATAATTTCTAATGCTCCCTTTTCTCGTGCCTCCCATCCTCAGGCGCCATTATCAACCTGTTGCACAACATCCACCTGTGCGATGCCCTGCTTCCTGCGCCAGCCCTGTACTGTGATCTACTCAACTTCCCACACTCTTCATCCCTACTATGCAGTCTTATACTAACAAGTTTTAACAAAAATGTTTTGGGGTCCAACAATAGATAAGACAAGGTCCTACTTACTTTGCCCTCTTCCCCCATCCCAAATCACTTCAACGTCCCCATTCCCCTTGATGCTAAAACTTCTCAAACATATTCATTTGAAATTAATAGTATTTTTCATACCTATTTACATATTGATGCATTTAAATATACTTATAATAAAAACACACTAGTGCTTATCATTGTAGTAAAATCATTTATGTTCCCAAATAAAATAAGAAATAATACCCTTATACTATATTTTTATGTCCTCGTAATTGCAATTATTAAAGTTTGTCAAGACTTTAAAATGTGTAAGGACATATAAACACATGCTCTATAGTAAATAATGCACACCAATGCATAATCATATAAAACACATCGATACTTTGAAAATATATTATGCACACTCATACATTAAAATTATGTTATATGCACCAGTGCTTTTGATGGATATGATATGCATGAGTGCTTTCAATTTATATAATACATATTAATGCATATAAAATATGTGCAAGCATGTCTTAGTATTTTAAACTTGGTGAATAAATCAATAAAATTAAAAATTAATGTACATATTATTTGCACCAATGCTTTTGATGTAGATGATATTCTCTACTACTTTCAGTGTATATAAGACACACTAATGCATATAAATTATGTGCAAACAAGTGTCTCATACTATTTTAAGCTTGGAAAATAAATAAATAAAATTTAATGTACATACACATATACATATTTATAGCACCCTATCATGTAAAATTTACTTATAATGAACATCCACTTGCAATTAAATATTTTACCCAATCTTGTAACATTAGAAAACTATGCTAAGTTGTGTTTTCAATGTAGTGGGGGTAAATCGACACCACCAAGAAAGATGCCTAGCAATTTGTTTAAACACTATGCCATCATAGGTATGTCAGTTAATCCCAACTTCATGACCTCAATCTTGATGGATTATTCCATTTTCTATTTAGCACCAACCCTAATTTGACCATTTTAGGTGTCTTTCCCGATGTTGTCAATTTACTTATCCCTAATCAATTTTGTTTTTAAGCATCAATGTGGTTAAGAATTTTCTAGAAATTGAAGTTTCATACATATTTTCTCTTTATCTAAGTGTTAGGTCACCATGTAAACTTCCTCCACAATTCCCCCGATGTTAGAGGCTAGCCATCATTCAATACAAGGACATTATGGTCACTGCCCCAAGAAAACCCTACTACTTGTTGTCATACTCTACTCACTTTGTCATGACACCTTCATTGATTTTTTTGGATGTACAATAAACACAAATGATATTTTGTATGGTGCGGCTAATATGATATTGTACTCTTTCATGAGTCGTATTAACAAATTTGAAAATACATGGAAAAAGGTCATTAATTTTCTCTCTTAGAAGGATTTACGGGTTGATTTCGATTTTAGGACATGGCATTTGAAACAATGGTTAACAAAACTATGAAGGCCAAATGAATATGTGACAATGACCTTCACAAAATTGAAAATCTAGATTTTCCCTTTGGTCTTTACCTTAGTCACTCAATCAACACATCTCAAACAAATTCTAAATGTAGCTGATATATTTACTATTTTATTCTCAAGCATGTAAAAGATTAAATAACAATCTTATTAATGCAATTACAAACCCTTTGCCAATCATGAAATGGATAACAATAATTGGCACCATGAAGGATTTAAAGCACGGTCTATTGATGTAATGAGTAGATTCTTTGTATTTAATTTACATATTGTCAAAGTGATTTTAACATTTTCTTGTCTTTCCATGAAGATATCAAGAAATCATAAGTCTTATTCAATGATAAGAGAATGAGGTCATAAAAAGTAGCCACGGACAAGACCAAGGATGACATTTTTGGTCACAAGTGCATAACTCATGTTATCATTAGCTCTTACTTATGTGATGATGCCACAACATATATGTTGGTGTGTGGGATTCTCAAAGACCTGATATTTTCTACACAGTGGCGAACAAAGACCCGCTTAGCATCGGTGCTTTCGGAAACACCCATGAAGTGAGTGAAGTCACACTTAAGATGCTAATGGGCGACTGTCAGAACCATGTTTTCGTAGTCTAGCAGGATTTCCTTATGACTCATGATGCACAAATTTTAACCGACACATACTTCACTTTTTATCCATTATTGTGCACCGCTCATAGTGTTAAGCCCCTCGGCTCATCATACAGCACAAGAATCTGGGACAAGCATGCACAATGGATGACATCAAGTGGTAGGTTTATTCATTGAGGGTTAAATCGACATCGGACTCAAATTAATCCACTACATACAATAGTCTTGTACCACATAATTATTATAAACATTCATATTAGTAAATGTTGGTACAAACATTCAAACCATCATAAAACATACAAGAAACCAATGCATATAAACAATGTATAAAATTCAAACAAATGAACGAAATATATGGAGCAACTCATCCATCCACTAGGTTATATTAGCATTAATAAAATGGGTGTTGTTCGTAGAGTTACATTCATCATACAAGCAGGCTCATTGTCTTTCCAAATAGACACCATAAACTCACAGAAACATACCATAAACCCGACACATTGGAGTCAAAATCATATAAAAGTAAGCATAACTAATTACAATAATGTTTCCCAGTATCTATGGAATCAAACATATGCCTAATACCCAATGTAGACAAACATAGACATCCAACATCCAACTCACACTCTATCCTTAGTGGCCCTTCTTATCTTCATCTAGAAATCTATCGAACCCTCTTAGCCTTATGCCTGATTTCTCCAATTGTCCTACAAGCCATTAAGATATTTTATCATTCCTGCTTGAGTTGTCCCATGCATAATAATAGCTGTTCAAAGTATCCTTCCCGCCATAAGGCTCCACTCTAACCTTTCACTTCCTCCAAAAAAATATTTCCATCCTTCTACTTACCATGACATCCTCGGTTGGTTCCCTCCTCTGTAAAATCCTAACTGCTAATATTCCCTCTGCTTGCACCTCCAATCCTTGGATATTGCAATCATCCTCATGCGCGACGTCCACCTACGCCATGCCCTGCTTCATGCGCCAACCTCATACTATGTTCTACTCAACCTTTAGTTCTCTTCACACCTATTGCGTGGTCTTATACTTACAAAAGTTAACAAAACATTTCTGGGATCCAACAGGCCCCCAGCACAAAAATGTGGCTCATCTCAATCCACTTAGTCTTCCTTCTATCCACATGGATCCAGGACCACGACTATTACTGAAGTTGTGTTCTCTGTTCTGGTACAATGACTGTGTGAGTAAATAGAGAACTTGATTTCCTTAGAGCTCTTCAAACAAATGAGGAGGGGCTAGCCATGCTCCCCTTCCCTATAACGGTGCTCTCAGAAGGAGAAACTTGGCCACCACTATTTCTCTAGGTCCAAGTCCCATGCTTGTCCTCAGAATTTATCTCCTTCCTGCAATTGTAGCTCCTATTTTATTTGGCAAGTAATGGAAATATTTTAATACGCCTATCTTCTCCAAGTTTCTTTCAGGGTTACTAGGGGGGCGATTCATCCTTTTTCAACAAACCATCTTATTTCATCAAAGCAATTCCAACCCCCTTTACCTATCAAACCAAGGATTCTTCTAGATTTCAAGTAATAGTTAGCGGTGAGGTTCCCATGTCCTACCATCATGCACAAGGACAAAATATCATCCTACTACTACAACTCCTAGAGTGGGAAATATTCTGACACTAATCTACCATATAGACTCGTAAATCATTCCTTCAAGAAGGGTTAGGTTGGACCTACTGGTGAGATTGTAGTGTGACATGAGAACCATATTAATGAGCAGCAAGGACCTTCTGTCATCTAGGCCACCTGATCCAACTTAACCAACCTCTTTTGCCTATACCTCTCATTCCCACTCCTCTCATGCAGGCTTCTTTGACACAACCTTCTTTTCTACAGTCATCTTTGCTTGTTGATAATAAAGCCTTCGACGGTTCCTTCTACCATTTCTTTAGCTTTTCTTCTTCTTCCTTTCGTTCCCTTTACGCTTCTCCATAAGTACCTTTTCTCATCATGCCCCTCTTGTGCAATACTCTGTTCCTCACTTCCAAACAATCCTTATTCCTTTTGTTCTGTTATTAACCTCTAACTCCCTCTTAAACATTTCTTTGTTCTCGATAGGGCCCTTGGGTGGTATTTTATAACATTTCTAACTTCCTGCTTCTTCATCATACCTACTTGTGATCTTGACCTTGCTATCATGGTTTTTTTATCCGAATCAATTTGAATTTTCATTGACCTATTTCATAATATTCCTTATATCAACTTGATGTGATGGTTCAAACGTGCTACCTGTCTCACCTCTGTTATCACTCAGGTTGTCCCTAGGCTCCTTATAGGGATACAGACGAGGTAACCACAAACCAATCTTTGGATTGTAGGTTCTAGCCCACCTGCAAACAGAGAGGGCTCTCTCTTTAACTGATTCAACTTTATTGATGATTTTAGGCTAGCTTTTGGCTCAGGGGTTTTTGTTTGGGTTTGGATGGAAGGTAGAAATCTCAAGCAAAGAGGCAAGGTAAGGTGTGATAAGTTTCAAACCATTGGGCGTGGAGCCATGGATTAAGGCTTGCTATTGCGTCTTCTTGATCACAAGAGGATTAAGGAGTGAGATAGCCACACATGATACAATTAACAGTCTACCGAAGGGATGGAATGATGGAAATCAAGGATGAAAGGCAAAGGAGAATCATTTCATCATACTGAACAAGGGGAGAAATGGATGAATGGTGATCTAGGAGCAGTTAATAATTCCTAAATTCTCATTCATATGTGAAAGAAACAGTGTAAACAAGATCATTTAAGTATACATGCTCATAGCTATTTCTGATGAAAACATAGAAAAATGCAGAAATTGAACTTAAGGTGTAGTGAAACAAATCTTAAGCTATTCTTTTTTCCTGCAATTTAGAAGGCGGAACGGTGGTAAAACATGAAAATTAACAGAGGAGAGAAACACTTATTGAAACATGTAGAAGCACAGGAATTCCGTAATCACTCCTTGGCCAAATGAACACATCAAGTAGTTTCGAAATCCATGCTTTTAGAAATCTTTGATTATAGAAAATATGACAGTTACAGTGCGGGTCTCTGCTTGGAGAAATTGCTGGGAATCAAACTAAGCAATGTCTTAGCCTCACTGACTAACCAACCTACCAACCAACCAACCCCTCACTACATTGTTCAGGGTGGTATATGTAAGCAAAATATCGGAAAGACATTCATTACGATTGACCTAAAGAGGTATGCTAGAAAAACTCTTCAAAAATCTAAGTGTTGCTGGAATTAAATGCAGGTAAATCCTTTTGGCTACGCTAGGGGCAGCTGAATCAGAAAAGACTACAATATGGCTCTTGGAGGCTTGATGCGGTGTTGTTGGAATGATTGTGCTTTGGGAACTGTAGTTCTGCTCCGGTGCGAGTTAAATGTGCAATGATTATGATTTGACGGCTTTGAGTGGCTTCGCCCTCTTTCTTTGACTGTGCTGGAAGGTATTAAACATTCTCCTGCTTCGAGCCGCTTGCTTAAGATTTTCACTGATACTCTTTACCGCTACATTGATGGCTTCCGTCGCCTACTGATACTCTTTGACATGCTTATATCCCTAATGATTTGATCTGATACACTTTAAACTCTGTCATTGATCTTCTGTTGTCTTTAAACTGGATCAATTTGGCACGATCGGGCGATTTTCAGGCTTTTCGGCGCACAACGGGCCAAGGAATCAAAAGATTCCCCAAAGATTCCCCAAAACGGCCTATTTCCCGTAGCGATGTGCGATTAGCGCTTCGGCGCTAATCTTTCATCGAAAACTCCCTCTGTTTCTTGTTCTGGAACTCCGAAGTGCGATTTCTCTTCCTGTTCGAATTTTCGGCTTTTTGGCTGCTGACGTCAGCCTGCAGTGGGTCCCTGGTACAGAAGTGACATGGCGAGGTGCTGCTACTGAAGGCAATGCGATGAACTTCTCCGATGCGATCGCAATATTGCATCAGCGGGGAATGGAAAGTGTTTCATTTGGACATTTGGAGCTTGCGACCGCCGACCGCTGATATCGCGATATCGCGTCGGGTGGCGACGGATGGGTCATAACTTGCATGGAGAGGAAATTGCGATCTTGCGATGCAATCTGGCTGAGTGTTAAGGAAGTCAGCAAGGGGTTTCTTGTGGTCGAAAAGGAGTAAGTAAGTGGGTGCGAAAGGCGTTTGAGGCTTCGGAAGGGGTCCGATCACCTCAAGAGGAATTTTATACTCTGGAAGGAGTCCATTGTATTTGGAAGATGGTTTGAAGGGGCGGCATGAGGGTTCTTGCTAAGTTTTAGGTAAGCTAAGCAATTCTCAGGGGTACTTATGGTTATTTTTCAACCAAGTGGAGGGATATTTACATAGGGGATGATTTACATAATATTAATAAGGGGATGGGAAAATATAGGGAGCTAAATAATAATGTTAGTGGTTAATATGGAGATGGTAAGAAAGCGTTAAGTTCAGGAGAGCTTAGGCTATTACAAGGGGATAGAACCATTCTACAGAGAGAGTATGGAACAACTTTGAGTAAAGAAGATCTTTACCCAAGAAAATGCTATGGAAATGATGAAACTTAAGAGGTATCAAGCAGATCTTGACCTCTTTTGGGGAAGTTAGTTAATCATTGGGGGAAGTGGAGAAGGGGAGTTAGTTATACCTGTTTTTGAGCTTCTCACATAAAACTGCCTGCTGATTGTGTCCTGAGTAAAGATGACGTCTGGAAATTTGGGACTGATCAGCAATTAAGATTCAGCAACCTCAAACTACCTACCCAGCCTACTTACCTAGCATTTTTTCTTCTTCTGATTTGGGTGCACTTAGACTTGCAAACCCATCATTCCATTTTTTCTTTTCATTCTTTCCTATCTACAGGCTACCCTTATTTCGTCTGAGGGCCCAGATTAAACTGTTGGGCTCCTTTGATTCTCTACCTATCTAAGAATCTGCCAAGATTAAACTGTTTGGACAGATTTACATTCTCTATATTCTAAAACAGAAATTTAAACCTAGGGAGACCAAGATTAAGCTGTTTGGACCTCCCTTTAACTGAAAATTGGCGATACCGGGATAACTTCTCAAAAATTTGGAAGGCAATATGAACTCTGAGTAGCCTCCTTCGCTTGGAGATTGTTAAGCAAATATGGAGCATTGCAGAATGCAAAGTATGACATATTTGGCCTGTAAAAATGTCAATCATGAAATATGAGTAACCTGCTGCAGCAGGAGGCTAACAGAAGCATCGGAGGATAATATTGTGCGCATTGTCGATCATTGGCTTGATCACATCATAGGAGGATTTGTTACTGAATTCGCGGTCGACGCCTCAGTCAGCTATAGCGAGGCGGAGCGACGATTTTTGAAAGGACCATGAGGTAAGCATGTAAAACCTTTGAATACTTGGATTAAAATGTTGTTGTGCAAAAAACAGGTTATGAAACTACCTTGGTGTATTGGGAAAACGCGAAGCGAAAAAAGTTGCAAAAATGAAGGAAATAAGGGTCCAAAATATAGCCCCTTGATTTCACCTCTGTGAAGGGATGAAGAATTTATAGCGAAGGTCTCTCCACAAAGTGCTATTCAGTTGATAAAGACAATGATTTCCATGAATACCACCTCCGCCCACACCACCTCTGTCTTCTCCACCATCACCTCCAACTTCACCTGTACCACCTCCACCTCCACCATGATTCAGTATGGAAAACATAGTGAAGTTTCCTTTATTCAAAGGCATGGGAAATGAGGACATGGACCAATTCTGGTTCATTGTGAGGGTTGTATGGGAAGCTCAAGGTGTTACAAATGATCACATAAAGAAGTCAATACTCGTTAGTGCTCTGTAATATCGTGCGCTAAACTGGTATATTAATTACTCCAATGATAACTTGAATGCTAGAGTAGCGTACATCCAAGCAACACTAAATAGCGAATTTAGCAGGCCTGAATCTGAAGTGCAATCGATTGTGGGATTCAAAGAGATCACGATGCAACCAAGTGAGATGTCATGGGAACTAGATTAGAGTTTGAAATGTATGATTTGCAAAGCCAACATGAATTTGACAGATAGACAACATCACGAGTGGTTTGTGGTTTGTGGCTTCGTTACTACGACACTTAAGGAGTGGATTGCCGCAGCAGAAGATAAAAAATTAGGTAGAGGCCTTGTAGATCGCCATGAGACTACATGAGACTATGATGCAAGATCCTAATCTAGGAGTTCAGCAGATACACACATAGTTGAATAATTTGTGTCTTGAGATGAAAAGTCTAAAGGAGGATAGGATGGTTCAGCCATAGGTACGCGAAGAGGTATGGTGTTTGAAATGCAAGAGTCAAGGTCATGACAAAGACCACTACCCGGTCTTTACAAATTACCTTCTAGGAGGAGGATCAATGCCTTTAATACCGGAAGCTCAAGCAAGACCTAGCATGATGCCTACTTTATGGTGCGCTATCTGTTAGGTAGCCAGAAAACATACCATGGATAATTATCACTTGCTACAAAAATATGTGCAAACACCGCAACAATTGTTCTGCAACTTTTGTAGGTCAGTAGGACATGATGAGCGGACTTGGAGGAGCTATGAATTGATGATGGATAGAACTCCTACCTACAGGGTTCAAGCTGAGACACGGCCCCTTGAACATAATGCAGGGACAACGCAAAAAGGATTTTAGGGGCACAGGCAAGGCTAAGGTGGAGGAGGACCTAGTAGAGGTCGCGGACAGTTTATTTGCTACAATTGCGGAGGACTGGGACACTACACCCATGATTGCACTAATCCAACGTGCCCGTCATGCAAGTATTGCACGTTGTTTGATCATAAAGCAGAAGATGGTCCTATGATGATAGCTAGGATACATGAAAAAGGGGAACTACCACCTCCCCCGACTCAGAACCTACATATGATGAGGTCTGAGCCACATAGGGAAGATTCAAACGTAAATATAGTGCTTCAAAGTGGAATTTTGATAGGAGATGACAAGGGGACACGGTCAGAAGACAGTACATGGGTTCACAAAGCCTCGGTGAAATAGGTTGAGTTAAATTTGGAGCATGCCCATGAAAAATTCATGGAAGCCAAGAAGAGCTTTGTTGAGGCCTCCACTTCAAGAAGCAAGGATAAACCGGAGTTGAAGATGGATCCCTCTATGCTCACAACTTTCCTGGAAACCTGTATGAAGTTATTGCATGACAGTAAGGTTGTGAAAGGGTTATAGGAACTTATCAAAAGGTGTGATGGGACCGTGCCAAGTGAACCACACGTAGTTTTCAAGATCGGAAATTATAAGATAGGGATGGGGCGTGAAATGAGAGTCACCATGCAAATCCAAGAATATGTGTTGCATAGTAATTTATCACTACTTTCACTCCCGGTCTTCTCACTGTGTCATGTGTCCAAGTCAAACATGTTCATGACAGAAATATTCTCTCTTATGCTTCCAATTGACCCACTTTTCCCAAGTTACCTGCCTCATCGCGCCTATAGGCTTAATAAACGCGCTGAAAGGCGCTCATGAATAGTCCATTCGCGCTGCCACCACGGAAGTACATCTGATTCCCGCAATGGCCCAATTTTATGCACTAGCGCGGAGCTATGTGTTTCCTTCGGTGATGATCTGACTAGCTGCACTAATCACTTGCAATGTCAGTGCTGAAGCTCAATTATGTGCCCGCGATGATCCAGATTGGGTGGATTTGTTCCAACAGTTAGCCTTCTAGATGACTCTAGACCTGGTTGTTGGCCTAGTTTATGTCACCCTTCCTTCCCTGGTGTGGCAGTTCCGTTAATTGTGCTACCTTCCTTTATTATAAGCTCTCTCTTCCACCTTTCATGGAGACTCCTTCTCCTATTTAAACTCTCACCATTGCTATACATTTCTAGTTCTGGACAGTTGGCTAGTTGAGCAGTGCTATTAGTGTTTTTTGAGTGTGCTAGATAGATGGTGTGAGCGTGGCAAGTGTGGGATTGTTGATAGCTTGTGGAAGGTTTTGAAGTGCCCTTAATCTTGTGTAAAGCTTATGAGTGAGAGAGCTCTTGTATGTTGGGAGATCCATCTCCAAAGTGTGAATGCATGAAGAACATGCTGGCAAGGCTTGTGACATTAAGACTTTGGTTGTAAGCTGACTCTTATTTCATTCTTAATGCAACCAATGATGTTTTCCTATGTCTTGTATGAAATATACTTGACAGCTCATGACTTCTTGACTTTGTGAGTAAATAGTTCATTGTTGTATCTGGTTACGTGCTTTGTTGTATTTCCTTTGCTTTGTTTCAGGTTGATCACCCATTGAGGAGAAGGAATCGGAAGCTGGAGCAGCGCAACGGAACTCCCTCAACAATCGGTTGAGGTAGGGCTCCAAATTTAACTGTTCAAGGAAAGATATTGTTGATCTGTCCTTGTTTGTGACTAGACCCACTCTAGGGCTAGAGGGGTTGCCTCTGTCCGCAGAGGGAACACTTTCCTGCATCAGAAATTGGTGACTCCGCTGGGGAGTCTATCCTATGTTTTTCTCTTTACTCTTGCTTTGATTTTGAATCTGGTCTCTCTTTGCTTTTGGGGATTTACTATCAGTCTTTTGGGTCACCTGGGTTGATCTGGGAGGTCCCTCTTTTTTCTATTAGATTTGTTGGTTCTTGTTTGGGAGTTTTTTTGTTTATTTGTCATTGTTTTGAACATCATCGCAAAAAAAAGCCTAACAATCGCAATGTCATCGCCACTTTATAGCTTTGCACCCGCGATGATCTCAGGTTGCTAGTTTAATTCCCACGATGACCCTTGAAATTGCATCATCGCCGAAAATAGGTGTACTTCCACGATCATCTTGGGTTGTCAGTGTAAAACTTGCGATGACATCTCGAGCTGTCTATGCGTCACTAGCAATGGTACCTATTTTAGCGATGACATCTCTAGTTGTCTGTGCATCACTAGCGATGGTCCCTATTTTAGCGATGACATCTCTAGTT
>APFE031591049.1:168370-189585 GCA_000404065.3 Pinus taeda | reverse complement strand
TGAGAGGGGGGGTGAATCAGTATTATCAAATTATTTTCAATATGCCTTCCTTAATTTAATCTTTAGATATTGATCATTAACTTGTATGTCAGTACCATATAATAATGAGCATGAAACAAGAAAATAGATAGTCACACCAAAGAACACCAGATATAAGGTGGAAACCCAATGTGGGTGAAAACCACCTGCTGCAATATGTCTCTATCTTCTTTCAATTAGAAACTTCTTTTACAATGATTTTGTATTGGTGCAGTCCTTTACCAGTACGCAGGCTGCAATCTACAGAGAGATACAACTCTCTCTCGTTTTCCAGTCTCTCCTGGAAGGGAGCTACAACCCCCTTTTGATCTTTTACTTCTTTAAGGACCATGTTTCATAAATTTTCAAACTGGATCCATGAACATCAAATAATCATCAAGTACATGAAAATCACCCAATCTCTTTATACAATGAACCAATGAATTACCCAGCTCTTCAGAATGTTGTAATCAGAAAAGAAGTACCAGAAATATAAACCCAGAACTCTGCTGCAATAGATAAAGGACAATCAACAATAGTTTCAAGATAAGACCGCAACTTCACCAACAAGGGCATGCATATATCCGCAGCTCTTTTGAGACAGAACTGCGCAGATCCACACTGGTTATTCTTCTGCTCTGCGAACTTTTCTTCAGATCCGCACCTTCACTTCTGACTTTCTACGTAGACCCGCACTGTTCCTTCTTCACGCCTGCGTACCTCGTACTTCACGCTTGACTGTGCTGCGTGCGCCCTGCACTGTGCCTTCTCCTGTACTGCGTACCCCGCACTGCGCCTTTGACTGCGCTGCGTACCCACGCACTGCGCCTTTGACTGCGCTGCGTACCCACGCACTGCGCCTTTGAATCGCCTGCGTACTTCTGATTAGGGCCAATTTTTCAGTACACCAATGTGCCACAGTCAGTCAGATCCACAGATCTGTTCATGTGCCCGAGAGATCACGACATGCCAATAGATTCACCTTAAGTTAAGTTATCTCCGTGAATTAGATCTAGCTTTTAAAAAACCAATCACCCAAAATTTCAAATCTTAAGATATTCAATTGCCAAAGTTCAGTTTAGCCAAGTGATCTCCTTCCCTATTTATAGTCAGGCCCTTATTCACACCATGGGACAAAACCATCAATAACCAATACAAGGGATCCAAACCGGGGCTAAAATAGATCCTATACCATGGGCCAAAACCATAGGATCCAGATTGGCGGGCTAAATACCACGGGCCAAACATAAGAGACCCCACGTGAGCACACTTTTTACTGCATGGAAGTGTGTGCACTGGGGTCCGCACCTTCTGTTCGGACAACCTACTTACATGACTGCAAATTTCTGAACGGTGTACCTGCGGGTCCGCGCCTTTTGAACTGTATACCTACGAACCTCTTATTTTCTTTATTTTGAGAGCTTGAACAGACCATTTCCACTTGAGTGAGTTGCCATCAAGTACAACACCTGTATCATAGAGCCATAGAGCCATACCAAAATCAGAATGCCAACAATGTATGTGTATTAGCTATGTCTTTTATCAAATTGACTCTGGAAAATCAATGACCACCACCGGAACCTAAGAATTCTATGAAGAGTGATACCCCATTTCTACCATATGCTATCACTCAAATTCCTTTCCTATACACCCCTCATGGTTTTGTCTTACACCAACTGATGGCAATGCTCACCTTGCCAAGCATGGCTCTGGAACTTCCCATCTAGTATTTGGCACCACTGCCACATCGTCTATCTCAGGGGTTGCGCTCAGTGGTAATGTTATTTATAGCCCCATAGAGAGGCCCTACCACCACCAACCTTTCAAATACACTAGAGGGTACCATAATAAATGATAAGAAGAAATCAAAAAATAAAGATCCAACTAACACAACTCTCTTAGGGTCCCTCCCCCATCTTCCCTTTGTGGTGTAACAGGACACCATACCAACCAATTCCCATCATTTGATGAGTTGAATGTAATTATTCATGCCCCTAAGTCACCAATTCCCTATTCTACACCACCTTGATAAAAGGTCAGAACATATCACAACAAAGGCTTACACACCAACCATACATGTTCCATGTATGCATAACACAGACATTACACACATCATTGTCTTAATCTCCCTCAATATCTAGATGCATTGATCACATTGCGCCATGCTACAATGGTTTCACCTCCCATTCCAGCCACCCCATATTGGATGATGCACCTCAAACTATCTTTTATGTCACCTTTGTGGTCAATTGATGTGAATCAACCCATGTTCTCTTTGCATTGAAACCACCCATGTTACATATTTATGCCCACTCCTTGTATCATATCGACGTAACAATCATCAAATCACACAACTCCCCATGAGCACTCTCTATGTGGACCCTCATTCGTTACCATTCATAATCCATGACGATTCCTCTAGCATGGTTCCCATAACATCGACAAAAACATTGGAACTCTCCCCTAACTCGTCATCCATGATCAGATAGCAGATACTACTACCCCCAATATTGATGACACGCATAAACATATCTAATTCATTTCTTCATCTGAATGAACCATGATTAAGCCCGTATGTTCATCGTTCCATGGTGTCGATATCGATTTTTCCATCACGATGTAGCACCATCTAGGACAACATGGACATAACTCGTCTACACTTTGTCCTTGTCTCTTGGTCCTACAGTATTTAGTATGATATTGTACCCTTGCATGTCCACTAGTACGTCCATTCTCCAACCAACACCTCATGAACCAATAAAACCTCCATCGCCATTTTTGAGCATCTTTTAGTTAAATGAACATATCCTTGATTCCATGACAACACCTGTGAACTTGTGGAACACCATGAACCATCACTCTTTCTACCTTCAAAAAAATCTTTTACACTATCTACATCACCAAAAGACAATGTGTACAAAGTGGAAATAAAAGATTGTATCCCTTCAAGCCGTGTCAATTGGTTTAAAAACCCCATCCCCATGCCAGATGCTTTCGAAGAAGGTAACATGTCCAAAATTTCACCTAACATCAAGGTGGATATTTCGACCAACCTTGACATTGTTGAATAAATATCATTGGGTGCAACTTATTCTCTAAACAATGTATCCACTTACAAAACCCTATTCCAAGTATATTGGGAAACCTTTTCTTGGTCATACTTAGAAATTATTGGCATAAGCCCTACCATTGTAGATCACCGTACTGACACATGGCTTGATACCTCCATTGTAAGGCAAAAACAATGATTGTTGCACCCATCCAAAGTTGTAGGTATAAAACTCCAAATTGATAAGTTGCATAAAGTTAGATTCATATATCTTATCACTTACACATCATGTGTTTCCAACCATGTACTCGTCACAAAAAAAGACAGTATATGCATATGTACTAATTTCTGAAATCTAAACAATGCATGCCCCAAGGATAATTATCATGCACCCTTTATTTACTAGGTTATTGACATTTGTGCAGGGCAAAAAGCAATGTCCTTATGGACGGCTTCTCAGGGTACAACTAGATTCATATCCACCATACAAACCAATACAAGGCTGCTTTCACCACTCCTTGGGGAACCTTCACCTATAAGGTCATGATAGATCCACCTTCCATTGAGCCATGAATTACATCTTTCATGATCTGACTCATCTTATCTTATCATATTTGGACAACCTCACTGCCCATTCCAAAAAGTGCTCTAACCATATAAATGATTTGTGAGTTGTATTTGGTTGTTTTCAATAATTTAACTTACACTTGAACCCTATCAAGTGTGTGTTATGTGTCAGTGCAGGACACTTTTTTGGCTTCATCATATCCCATCAAAGAATTTGGGTTGACCCCTTGAAATTCCACGAAATTCATGAGATCCCCCAACCTAAAATGTTATGACAATTACAAAGCCTTCAAGGCAATTCCAATATCTTGTGCCACTTTGTATTTGAATACACCACTTGTGCACATGTATTTCTTTGTCTCCTCCATCAGGAAATTTCATTCCAATGGGATCAAAAAGCTCAAAAATATTTTGATGCTTTGAAGTATGCACTATCACAAGCACCGTTGATAACCCCCTTGAAAATAATAACTACAATATCTACCTCTTAGTATCCAAGGTAACCATAGTTGGTGTACTTGTCTACGAAAGAGACAATAATAGAGAACACATCATCCATTATATCAATAAAAACTTGTCAGGATCCATTTTGAATTATGAGCCAGCTAAAAAGGTAGCCTTAGCCCTTATACACTTTGTATAGAAGCTTAGGAATTACATTATTCTCTTAATAAAATTTTAGTTGCAAGTATTAATCCCATGTGATACTTACTTACTGAGTGATGAACCATAAATATGCTTAATGGATCATCATCTTGTAAGAATTCATCTTCTAGTTTTCTTTCTCCAAAAGCAAGAAATCTCTTATCCTTGGCGAATTCATCACTGATTTACCCATGGATACCTAAGGGTCACCAAATAATGACACTTTTCCCAACAAATATATTTCATCATCTCGACTTATGACCCTTGGTATATCGATATTCTTTTATACCTTTGAACTCAAAATTTTAACCCTAATCTATCGTGAGATGGTTAATGTTTCATTCGTCAACAAGAACCTTTCTATCTCCTCTTAGGAGACATATTATGTTGAAGAGGGATAAACACCATCCTTTGTCATTATCTCACCCTCAAAGAGGTTGAATGGGTCTTGAATGAATATTACAAGGGGCATGTGGGAGGCACATTTCATGGATATCCACCTCACATAAAACACTCCATGCTGGATATTTTTGTCTCACTCTCTTCTGAGATTGCATACAAGCATTTAAACAATGTCATTGCAGTGGGCCCCTTTTACAAATGGGGCATCAATTTCATGACTTACAACCTACCATCATGGAATGGTCAGAAGTACATCGTAGTGACCATTGAATACTTTACCAAGTGAGTAGAAGCCATTCCTAGGTTCAATAACATTATTGACACCACTGCTCCTTTTTTCCTCAACCACATCATCACGCAGTTTGGTGTCCCCAAGGAACTTGTGTCTCACCACATAAAACACTTTGAAAACATGATAATATGGGAATTATCTCAGCTCCTTGGGTTCACTAACAAGTTATATTCCCATACTACCCCCAATAAAATGGCTATATATAAGTTGTTAACAAAGTCCTCAAGATGATGTTACACGTATAGTGAAAAATCATAAAGCCTATTGGCACCACACGTTGTTTTTATCTCTATGGGATTATCACACATCAGATGAAACATCCACAGGTTTCACTCCATTCCACCTAGTACATGGGGTTGAAATTTTATTTATAATCGAGTGTGAGATCCCTATGTTGCACACCACATTAGAACTTCTCTCTGACACTGCTCCCCTCAAGCAGTGCCTTATACCATTGGAATTCGTCAAAAAAAATTGATGATGTTTTGTCTAGCATCATGAGGCAACCCAAAAATAGACAAAATCCACTTTTCATTGCATTTTCACCCCTTTTTTTCCAATGAGGGGGACTTAGACCTATGCCATGATGTTGCTAATGAAGCTTTAGACCTATGGAAGTTCGAAACCCTCTGAAAGGGACCATACATGCTTAAGAATTCCCTTCTGAAATACATCTTGGCATATCCCAATAGTACATGTTTGAAAGACCCCATTAACATGATCTACCTCAAAACATTTCACCCTTTACCATAATTCTCACTTTTCCTTATGATGTTATTTACAATTTTTTGTTTTTTTCTAACAATATCCCTACCATGAAATTATTTTCATATAGTGTGTCATACATGGATCAACCACCAGCTTACTACTACGATTTTTTTGATGTCACTTATCAATGGTCACAAAATCTCACTCCAACAGCATGGGCCATTTACTCTCTTGATCAAACCCTTGTCCATCGAAATGGAGTTTGTGTTGGGATATCTACTAGTAATTAGGTTGAATAAGATGTCATTATAGGACTCTTGATATTATATATATATATATATATATATATATATTATTATATATATATATATAGTTTGGTTACAATATCAGGTCCATCATCAACAAAAAATGAATCAACATCCAAGATAAGGGAGCATCCTCATAACGCATGTTTCCCTTCATACATGATAAAATCTAAGGTGGTGGTCATGAGGGACTAGCACCCTAGCACCCTTTTCCATTAGCAGGAGTCCCCTAGCCTCCTCAGAATTTTGCATCAAGATCAGCCTCAAGATCGCCACAATCACTGCTACCATCTGTAGTGCTAGCCACCACTCACAATATGGTGTCCCAACCATGTTCACCACATCCTCTCCTAAAGCCTCCCACCCATCTTCTAGAATACCTAATAGAAGGGATCTCATCCACTCACAAAAATATATGTCCCTCTCCTTTAAGGCTACCACTCAGGTCTACAATATTTGGATCTCCCCTTGAATCTTTGTTTGGCCCTCTCTCCCAGGAGTGAAGCCTCTCCAACTATGTCAAGCCACAGCTACTACTATGTTCGAGGGGGGCCTATGGCTCCCCCTCCACCAGTTGGACCTATCCAAAATATACTCTACTTGTTTCTCGTCTATCATCAGGAAGTAGGTATCGAAGTACGACCCTATCCCAACCTCGAGGCCCCATATCTGCAAGCAAGAAAAGATAACATTAGTATCATAATATACATAAACATGAAAAATCATAAATGACATAATCATGATAAATCACAAAATTAATACATACTTGAAGAACCTCATACTGCACCAGGGGGAAACCCTATGTTTACATTGTCGTAGAAATCCATACCCACATATGCGTACTCCAAGACAATCTATGGGTTAGAAACAAACCACAAGAAAACCAACGCAAACTAGTACCTATTGATCTCACCTCCCCTCACAAGGCATGAAGGGACCCCAACACCTGATCCTTGAGATACGAGAGTGGGTCATTGGAAATCAGATAATGGACCAAATGAGAATCACCTACTCATAAAATAGACAAGATAAAAGAGTCTTGAACGTGAAATCTTAGAGGCATCTCATTGATGTCTGTGTCAATTGTGTTAACTCACTATGGTGTATCACCCACACCCGGTCAAAAAAGTTCCCATACGCACCAAGTCAAGTATAGCCAACTAATGCCCTGGTATGCGATGTAGAGCTATCCACCCAAAATGCAGATGATCATCTTTGTCATGGTTTGTGCTCCCACATAAATTATTACGATGACCCTAATAGCATTACCCTTTAAGGCATTGGGCCCACACCACTAATGGGCCCAATATTCTAAATGAATGGCATGTTGCAGAGGCTTGATCGAAAACACCTCCCCTCGAGGTTGTAATCCCATCAAAAAGTATATATTGATCTTCATCGATATAGCTAGGTCAAACCCTAACATTGAAAAACTCTTGTTAATTATACCATAACCCTATTATAAATCACATGATCTCATCCTATAAATAGATCAATTGGATATTAAATTATTTGAGAAGCCCCCAAGCAGCTAAATCTACCCTCACCTATGAATTGGTTGTGACTCTATCCAGCGACCTAATATAGTCATGCTCCCTCCAGTGTACCGCCGTTTGGATGGTCAAGATAGTCAACAAAAAAATACATTTTTGAAAGCTTTGTTGCATCGCCACTACTATTTAAAACACATTCTTGGGAGTTACATGCATGTTCAACTCACAAGTGGTGGATGACCAAGCAGTCACCACAGCTATATAAGCCTATTATGCATGAGTTTTTTCGTGCCCATGCAACTAATAGTCATGGTGTTAGTTGCAACTATTACTCCCACAAGCATGGCATCTTGCACGTGTCATTCATCCATATTTGTGGTGACTCTATCAATGCAGGCACTCATACACTTGTGTAGCATATATATGTGTCCCTCGGTGTGGTTGTGTCTTGCACTCTTGTGACCACCCCTATGACTCATGTAGAGTCGCTCGCATGGTTGTGGGACACAAACCTAAAAATGGTCGTATGGGATTGTATCATATGGCCTATCTACTTTAAAATACCAAATTGGAAAAGATATCATTATGATTACTTACCTAGATCTTAGTACTCAACAATCAAACACGCTCACAAACCATAATTAACAGCAACAACTCACAGGTACAATCAGCTACCACCTCACCAAAGCTTAAATTTGGTGGCACTATGGGTCCCACTACCTTTATATATGCCCTTATTTCCCTCTTCCAAACAACATTACATGAGCCCACAATCTATCTTTTCAAAACCGTTCATGTTGTTGGTATCAATTAACGACATACTTAATCATGTCTTCTTCACTTTAACCTGCCAAAATTTTCCTTTCTGGACCATTTTACACTCAATATATTCATCAAGTGTGCCTTGTTGTTTTTCAATTGGTTTTATGTATCTACATTTTATCATTAATATCTTGATGATACTTTCACATGGGGTCTTTGTTTCAATCTTGCATGTCACTTATTTACTCAACACGAAGCCTTGCCCTTGTGACAATTGATTCGCTTACAAGGTGTGATTTTTCACTGGCATTATACGTTTCCCCACTGCAACATTTCACAGCCTACTATAAACCTTGTTGAGTTAACCATAATTCCCCCATTCTTAACCATATTTATTACCACCTTCCTCTTGTACATGGTAAATGTTTGCATTGGTTGATAGTTCCTCATGGATCACCTCATTCAATAGTACCCCTTACACTATTAGCATACATTTCCATCTCTCTTTTAGCTAGGAACCATTCACTTGCATGACCTAGAATACAATCTCATTTCTCTTTTCATCTTGTTTCTTACCACCCTTCCCACGCACTCATTTATTTAATCATCGAAAATTCACCACCGCATTTTTCTCTTGGCCTCTCACACCACCACATTACAGTCGACCATCTGTGTGATCACTCCATTTCATTTACCCCACAATGAGACCAACCAAAGGGGACCCCACCCTCTATAGTTAATCTCTTACATCATCACACAAGCCACCACACACTTGGGGCACCCATCTTTGGGTTTTTACATACCAAACCACTTTTAAGTTCTTTTGGAAATTGTACAAATATTCTTTTAGAAGCAAATCCTCACGGATGTTTTTGTGTCTATTACCTAGAAACATTTCCTAGTCACCCTTGGTTAGATATCATCTATCTACATATCATTTTTTCAATCTCATCTTGTGTCATGTCCCAATGATACTTCCCACTAGATCATATTGATGCTGACCCAATAGAACTAGTCAGAAAAGAAAAGAAAAAAATACACCTCCCTTGGATGTCCTCTCAATTCTAGGGGCCTATTACCCAAACATTTGTTTTGGTTATTTCCACTTACATTTTTTCTCCAACCTTAGGTATTTCCCAATATTCCCTACACAATTTCAACATCATTCATTATGACTTTGTCCCAAACTACATACTTCAAGACCTTTATCAACTTCAAGGAAATTTCCTGGAAACCTCTATTTTAGATGGGCGTCGCTTCTTTTTTTTCAACATCAACAGTCACATTCCAGAATTGAAGCAGTATCTTTGTTGTTCCCCTCATCTAGTTTTAACCTCGGGTGGAACAATGGGAAACATCATTTCCCATTGATTTCATCGGACCCTCTGATGTTTGATATCTGCACAATTCTCACATAAGAGGAGTACCATACTTTGCGACAGTTGTAGTTTGTTCAATTGGTTGTAGACCCATGCATCAGGATAACACTCCATTCACTAGTGTCTTTCACCTTATGCGTGGGGGAACCCATATCCACATTTTTTCAAAGACACCCAGCGGGAAAAGCAGTCATCTGCTTTATCATACAACAAATTCTCTAGCATCTTTTGACAAGAATTTTCCTGTGTACTTGTAATATGTTAGCCAAAGTCATGATCATGAGCATGGGACATGCTCACCTTGTATAGGCACTTTTTTTATAAAAATTATATATATGCATGTGTTTCCTTTATCTTTTCATAAGGATTCCTTTTATTCTTCTCAAAATACACTCTATCTTAGGAAGTTATAGGGGATCATCATTAAGCACAACAAAATGTGATGTTTCCAGTCAGATGCTTGCTCCTAACCTCATATATTAGGGGGAAACTGTTGTCATGGAAAAATTGTACACACAATTGTACAAGTTACGGTATGATAAACATCAGAAAACATGTACAAATGTACCAATTATCATTGAGAATGTCGTGAAGCACAAAAAACCAAAGGTTTCTAAAGTCATTTAAACAATCAAACTGTGAAATCGTGCCAAAGCAGTTTGGCACAAATCCCCATGGTTTTTTGAGACAACTACAAATCCACTAAAGTGACAACTTAGTAGCCTATGGACCACATCACATTGAATGAGATGAATTTCTCTAACAACAGAAGCCTTCACAGCGCATTTTCGAGCCATCCTTATCCTAAATGGGAGTTATGGAGCCTCCAAAGGACTCCTCATTTCTCCTACTCATCTTAATCTCACTAATGGTCCAAGAGGAGCCATGGAATGATCTTGGGCCTATAAATATTAAATTAAATAGAGCTATTAATAAGTATAAGGTCGAGTAAGTTATTCTGCCCAAATTTCTTATGCAATCAACATCATCTTTAATTGAGATAATTCACCATTAGAAGATTTACTCTAGCTTATTTGAGAGAAGGGTGTTTTGTAATTGGATCGAAGGAAGGGAACATCCTTTTGGAGAGTTTGAGAGCCCCTTTTCCCACCCAAACTCCCTCAAGTGTCTCTAAATTCAACTTGTATATCTTCTACAACAACTAATAAAGAGGATGGGTTTCCCATTCTCTTAAGTTTTAATATGTTTGAGTTTTCTTCATTGCCTTCTATGTGTCTCATGCTTTATTTCTCACTTAGTTACATGGAATTTGTACATATTTTTTGTTTCTAACCAATATGATTATAGGATCCTTTGTAGGTTTCAACCAACTTGCAAAAGAATACTAAGTTTGGCACACCATTTCTTCAAATCCACAACCACACTTGGTTTGAAATGGGGCTTTGATTTGGACTTTGGTGATCATAGATAGTATTTGTGAGATCTTGGCCTTACTGGTTTCCTAGGTTTGCAGCTTATTGGTTCTACTTCATGTGGTTTTGGTGGCTCAATTATTGGCTCTATTTCATTGGGATTCTTTTTTTCTTGGTTTGGTGGATTGTGTGTTAGACTATATGGCCCAACATTTGTGGGTCAACACATCACTTTAGTTCAAGTGGATAAACTTGATGATTTTGTTGGTTTGGTTTATTCTGTGTAGTTTCTTTAGCTTGGAGGTGTTTATTTATCTAGAATCTCTCTAACCCTCTTAGCATGAAATCCCAAAATGTTAGCATTTTCTCAACATTTTTGATCTTATTTTCCTCTTTTAAGGAAATTTTAGACAACATGCATTATACTAGGTTCATTAGATTAACTATTGTGAATAGAGATAAAGGGTTATTTCAAGTGTTATGTATGGATACCAATATGGATCACAAGAAATCTAGGAGATGCCCATTGTGTAAAAATGCCAAAATCCTTAGAATTTTAAGTACGGGGATTATATAACTAATAACAAGAACTCAAGTTTCTTAATTATTTGTATGATTTGTTCCTAAGAAGAGCCTATAAATTCCAAAAATACCTTCATATTATAAATCCTACACAGTTAAAAGAGACAAATTTAAGATCTTCAAGCTAAGTGTGTTTCTCTTAGTCTTTTGGTGGTGGGTCTGGTGAGAAACATTGCCTGAGAAAACTCAAATACTGAGATTTCAAGTGGGTATGCATTGGAGGAGGTAAAAAGTGGTGAGACAATGCAATAACAACAAGAGGATATGGAAATGATGAATGTGGATTAGAACTTCCTAATTAGTTAAAAGAACTAGGAGGAAGCTTACACTCACCATGTTTCTGTTCAATAATGATGATGAATTTTTTGTAAATTTTCTAGTATTTTTAGAATCTATACTAGTAATAGTGATATGAAATCCTTTGTGAATGATTGTTTTGTTTCCTTGAATGGTTATATTCAAATGTTGGACAATTTTCAAAAAGAGTTTTTGGATGGTTATCATTTATATGTATTATCGTGATAACCAATGCCGTTGTAAAAAACTTTTCATTTCAAAAATATATCATTAAAAATGACAAATTTTAGATTTTGTTTTAACATTGAAGAAAATTAAGAAAAAAAACCATTAAATTAAAAGATATATATATATATATATATATATATATATAATATATATATATATATATATATATTATATATAGATATATATATATTATAGTACATACATACATACATACATACCATACATACATACATACATACATACATACATACATACATTACATACTACATACATACATACTACATACATACATATATATATAATATATATTATATATATATATATATAATATATATATATATGCTTTAGAAAAATATTAAAATTAATTTGAAAAGAACAACATTTGAAAAAAAAAATATGTATACTTTATCGATAGAAAGATAGAAAGTGTATCCTCGATGAGGTTTCACCTTAATCACCTGCACAAAAATTATAAGCCATCATTGTTTACCTTCACTTTTTCTCTCTATATTCAGGACAATTGGCAATATACTACAATCTTCCAAGCATGCAACATGATCCAGGTTTAACGGATTTGATAACAGTTTTCGTACCTTCATCCAGGTTGTTCCCTCCCCATCTAAATGATGAATATAAACTTCCATTATCTCCTTACCCTTCCATTATTATGTTCCACTTGGAAAATAGATCAGATGGTATGAATTAATTAACTCCTTTGGCACCACATTCCTTGTTTTCTCTATATAAGGTAAGCAATTCCCTCTAGATCTCTCAATTTATCCATTTTACTTGTTTTTTTCTCTTAGATATTCCTTGGTGTCATGGCTAAGAAACCCAGCTTGCATTGTGGTCGTCCCCTCTCTAGTACCCTAGTGGACATCTGCTCCTAGTGGGTTTACAAAGGGTTTACAAAGTGAAACCAACTTCTAGCTCAATGGGATTCATTCCTGGACATCTTGAGAGCGATTCTACCTCTTGAGATTCCTCTCTTTTGTTTGGTATTGTACTAGTGTGTTTTTTGTGACCTATCCTACTTAGCTCTCTCTACTTTTTGTTGAAGTATGTCCCCCCTCTAATATCTCTCCAATCTCCTACTCCCCCATTTCCATGCCTCCCTATAACCACCATGAGAATTCCTCACATTGATGCTATCCAAACTAGAAGAGGATGTCATGGTTTCAAGGGAAATCCTTGAACCCATACATGGAGGAACACTGAGAACTTAGCGGAAATATATTAGGATTAGACAACCCAAGGGGTAAGAAATGGAATTAACACTGAAAATATTGAAGCAAGGGAAGAAAGAAAATTCATTCAAGATGAAGAAATTGCAGAGAATGTGGGCTTATACTAGTAAGTGAAAACTATCATCGATGAAGTGTTGGTGGAAAGGAGTGAAACCCAGTAGGAAATCTTGTTATGCATAGATCCCATATAACTCTAAGTGAAAAAAATAGATAGCAAGGTCTCCCAATTGGAAAAGATATCTAACTCGGGCTTCCTTAATTCTAAAGAGAAAGAGAAACATCCAATGATAGAACAAGTGAAATCGCCGTTCGCGTAACATGCTAAAAAATCATTTTTTAATTTTTTGTTCAACTTTAAATTTGCTAACTAGTATGATCATATATATACTATAAGTAGTAAAAATTTAAAGAATATAAGGCTCATGGTTTTTCTTTTTTGTGCCACTTTTGAAAACTTAGTTATATGGACAAAGGAAATGTACCCATGTTACTAGTTTGGTTTCCTTATTCCTAGGCCAATAGACAAGATTATTTCATTTTTGTTTAGATGAAGTATATTATAAATTACTAGCATACCAAAAGGATAAACATGGAAATGTCAAAAACTGCCTGAACAAAAAAATGGGGTGCTATCAATAGTACCATATTTTGAAATGGGGGTAAAAGTAAACATTAAATGTGACCTCAAAAGAATGATAAATCTTCATCAAGTTGGTAACTATGTTCATAAACATTAATGTATCACCATAAATTTTAGTTGTATATGGACTTAATTCAAGTTGCACTTAGATTTGAATAAATGTAAAGTTCTTGTTGAAGCTCCTAGGCCTTTTAACTTTTTTGTTGGGACATGAAGACCAATAACCTTTATGCACATAACTCACAAAGGTACCTTAACCCTTATTTGTATGAGTTTCATATGATTCAAAAGCCTTGTTTACAAGGCTCAAAGGACTCACAACATCCCTCCACTAGACCCATGAAGCGCCCAAAAGTTGCAACAATGGGTGATATGCAAGTAGAGGGACAAAAGAGACTCACACAAAAAATGGATCACTTTCAATCAACCAACATATATTTATGAAGTGGCACCGCATTTTCATAATTCCCTTCTCCTTCTAAATTTACATTCCATGAACATATAAAAGAAAAGGTTGTATGGTGAAGTCCAGTATGAATAATTCATCGTAAAATTTGATTAGTTGTGGTACTATTTATGGATATAAACTAAATTAAAGTTTAGAAACATTTCCAATGTTGTAAGAGAACACTTCATTAATCATCAAGGGGTATAAATGAAGCTCTACATGATAGAGAAGAGAGAAATGAGAATAAATAGAAACAAAATTAAATTAACCATGAATAAAGACAAATAAAAAGATGATGATAATTTAATAATAAATGGAGTGAGTTAACAAGTGAACAAATTCATCTTTTCCAACAACTTTTATCTTTCATTTTTTAGATCCGCTCATTTTTAAAATGAACCAAAACCCTTAAGGTCAAAGTTCTCATCAATCAAATGGAACTACAACTTCTAAAAAAATACTTAACAAATTTGAAAAATAATTTTAGTGATAAAAGGTTGAGTTTTTCAAGTAAACAACTTCATAATAAATTTAATTCAAAGAAAAATATTTGGTAATAAATAAATAAAATTACAATATTATGAGAATAATTGAATAATAATGCCAATTAAGAGAGGTTCTTTTTCCGAAAAAAAGGAGGCACTAGACAACTAGGCAGAGATTCTTAAGCCTTCCAAGATTTCATCATGAACATGGGACCAGTGGACACCGAGACAATCAATGGAACCTTCACGTGGAACAACAAAAGAGGAGGGGCTTCTCAAGTGGCTTCAAAACTTGATAGATTTATCGTCTCTAAGGATCTCCTCCTCACAGGACCAGCCATCGCAGCATCCATTCTACCCTTTGGGGGTTCGAATCATTGGCCAGTTCAGCTAGAAGCTACCTTTATGGGCACTCTGAGAAACAGGCCCTTCAGGTTCGAGAATACCCGGATCTCACACCCCAAATTCACCAGTAACATTGACAAATGGTGGAAAGAGGATCTGAATATTCAGGGTACTAAAATGTACATGGTCCAGCAGAGACTGAAATATATTAAATCCAAACTTAAAGCTTGTAACAAAAAGGAATTTGGCGATATCCTCAGGGCTAGAATTGAGACTGAACAGAAACTCTGAAAAATCAATCAGATCAATATCATAGAGGGCTTCAATGAAGAGAGGCAAAAGCTAACTAATTCTTTGCGGGAAGAATGGGAGGATCAATCCTTACAAGAGGAAACTTTCTAGAGACAGAAATCCAAGATTCAATGGATCAAAGAGGGAGAAATAAATACTAAGTTCTTCCACAAATCGACTATGGCCCATAGGGCACACAATAGAATCACAAAGATTAAGGATTCTCAGGGTGTTGAGCTTGTCTCCCATAAGGACATGGAATCAAATCTAGTACAACACTTCTCTAATAATGCAAAGGAGCCAATGGAGGATAGATCTAGGTTCTTTAATCAGTTCACCCAGTATATCCCCAAGTTGGTCACTAGAGAGGACAACCACAATCTCAACAGGCCAGTCTTGGAAGAGGAGTTCAATGAGGTGATCAAGGAAATGAAAAGTAGAAAAGCACAAGCCCTGGATGGATTCAATGTTGATTTCTTCAAAGCCTGTTGGGATACAGTCAAACAGGACATCCTTGAGGTTGTGGAAGACTCAAGAAAATACAAAAAGGCTCTGAAAGGATTGAATGCTTCCTTCATAGCTTTAATCCCCAAAAAGGAAAATGCTATGACTTCGGATGGATTTATACCCATAGCCTTATGTAATGTGGTATATAAAATCATCTCTAAAGTGGTATCCAATAGACTCAAGCCCCTACTTCCTTCCCTTATCTCGGAAGAGCAAACAGGCTATGTGGAAGGACGACAAACTCTCAACAACATCATCCAAGCACATGAGGTGGTACACTCTCTCAAAAGCAACAAGCAAGCAGGCATGATTATTCAGTTGGACATTGCAAAAGACTATGACAAACTTAGCTAGTCTTATATCATAGCTACTCTGAAAACATATGGCTTTGACCAAAATTGGATAAGATGGGTTATGGCACTAGTCACCACGACCAGTTTTTCCATTTTGCTTAATGGAGCTCCTTCAAATACATTCACTCCTTCCATAGGGCTCAGACAAGGCGATCCACTCTCTCCTTTCCTTTTTGTCCTCATGATGGAAGGGCTAGGCAGGGAAATCAAAATGGCAAATGTTGAAGGTCGAATTCAGCGGATCAATCTCACCCGGATGGAGAAGCTAACACTCATCAACAATTTGTGGATGATACTATGCTGCAGGGCATACCCACGGTCAGGGAAGCAAGGGCAATCAAAGATATCTTAAACAAATTTGCTATGGCAGCAGGTACAGAGGTAAGCCAAAACAAGTCCAAAGTTTTTTTCTTTAACACTAATATTGCTATACAAAGAAACATTACTAAGATTCTAGGTTTTCAAAGGGAACATTTGCCTTCCAAATATTTTGGCATTCCTCTTACTGATAAATCTCTCAGCAAGAAAATATGGGAACCAATTTTAAATAAACTTCAAGACAAAATGAGAAAATGGACATGCAGATCTTTAAACTAAGCAAGACGACTTGTGCTCACATAGGAAGTCTTGCAAGCCATTCCCATTTTCATGTTTGCAGCCATCCCTACTCCTCAAGGTATCAAGCAATAGATAAGGAACATGCAAAGGGACTTGGTGTGGGGTAGAGGGGAAGAGAAAAAAAAAAGTGGGCTTTAGTTTCTTGGACAAGATCTGCAAGCCCAAAAGCCATGGTGGCTTGGGCTGCATGATCCGGAAACTCTCAGTAAATTTTCGGGAGCTAAGCTTTGGTGGCAATGGATCAAGGAGCCGAATGCCCCCTGGGCCAAGCTTTGGAAACAAAAGTACACCAAGCACTGGTAGGAACAGGATCTTATTAAAATGACAGGACAAATCAGAGGCTCACACATATGGAACCTTGCTTGGGAGAACAAAAGGATTTTTCAGCAACATTATTTTTGAGAAATTCGAGCAGGGGACCGAGCTCGATGGGAGGACAGCTGGCAACAAGAACCCATCCTCAACAGGATTGATCTAGCAACCCTCAAGAGAGACATAGTTAGCAAAGGCCTATTATTGGTATAAGATTTTTGGGACCAGGGAAGGAATAATGAAAAATGGAGGAAATGGAAGGATCTAAGTTACAACGATGAGAGTCCTTTGAAGGCCATGGCAGAGGCTCTCACCATGGACTTAAAGCACAGACGGATTTTGGTTTCCTCCTTGTTATAGACACATTTGGGCACATCAACCCCAAAATTATATGTCGATATATTAGGGCTCATCAACCCCTAAAAGAGTTGTTTCATACTGTAAAGGAACATAGTCATCTGAATACATCATTCCCCAAAAGTTCCATCTAAGAAACCATCTAGAAATTTCCTAAATTGAACCATACTGACTGCTTCATTGGAAAAATGTGATGCATACTGAGTGGTACACTGCCAGGGTGTGATGCATACTATTTAGGCCTTCTATATGGTGTGATGGGCAAGGATGGATAAATTCCCAGTATAGTTTGTTAGTTGGTTGCTCATGGAATCTTCTAGAAACTTCTCCTGTGCCACTTGCCTCTCTGAATTTGCCCAAGGATGAACAAGGTAACTAGGAAACCATCTCCAATCCCTTCTCTTGTGGAACCAATTGTAATAAGTGGAATGACACTAATCAAACCCCATGGATGACTCACACCCTTGCAAAAATCTATAAATTGATCTCCCATCCAAGAGATCAAGAGGTTGGAATGTTGTGAATTGCAAGTAAGTGCTAATAGTTTGTAATTGAGGAGAGAGCATTGTATTCTTGTTGGTATAATCTTTCTATTTCATGAGGTGAAGAAGGATTGAAGCTGGGAGGATGGTGCTGGATCAGACAACTGGGTTGTAACTCCTTTCTATTAATAAAGCTCTTCAATTTTTCTCCCATATGATTTTGCAATTGTGAATACTATCATTTGCTCATTATATATCTGATTCTGTAATGTTTATGTCATAATAGATCACGATGCATTAACAATTCTTCGTTGTTGTACTTCTACAAGTACTCTCCAAGTGTGTTAAGTACGGGAAGGAGTTGTAGGATCTACCAAAGGAGAAAGAGATCAAGCAAGGGATTAAGCAGAAGTTCTAGGTTGGTTCCACTATCTTCCTCTTATATGTTACACATAGGAAAAATCATTGAATTGCTTTAAACTGTTGTTTCTAGGGTAGCTGCCAAACCTAAAGGGTTAGTCATTCAGCAAGACACTAATTTTCCCATAAACAAATTGGCGACTCCACTGGGGAATGAAAAGATGTTTTTTTGTTGTTATTTTTTGTTTTATGTTCAACTTGATAAACTATAGATAGAGTCTGAAGCCAGCCAGGTAGCTTTCGAACTGTTCTTGCTTTGCAATTGCATAGTAGATGAATGTTTCTTCAGTCAATCTCTGGTTTAGTTTATGAATTAAAAATTTTACTTGCAAGCACATCTATATGCCCTTTTTGTAGCTCAGTAACCTCTCAAGACATTCCATCATACTTTGCTCATCATTGTTCAGCAAAACCCAGCTTAATTCATTGAAAACAGCTCCACAATTGAGCCAAAACCCATTTCAGTAGCGCTCCGTGGACCATCGCACTGTCTGCCACTGTAACTCAGTATGCATAGCACCTCCTAAGTGTAGAAAGTTCGATGCATCTCAATTTCTATGAAGCCTAGCTGCGATGATTGACTGAACTCTTTTTCCATCTAGAAATTAAGGATTTTTGACCTGTTTTCAGTTTTTTTTTGTTGTTTTGCTACAAATGAATAATGCCTCTTCACTGAAGCTTACTTGCATCACTTAGATCAGCCTTAATTACATTAGGATTAGTGAATTTTTTTGTGTATTTTTTCCTCATTTACAATCCTTTTTCGAAAATTTGTTTTAGTTAATTTGTCGCTTTGATACAAAAACTGTTGTAATTGACGTTTTTTGTCGAAAAGAGAAGTGTCATAAATTCTTACTTCCCTTGATAATCGATTAAACTTTTATTGATGCATTTGATTTGATTTGTTTACATTCAAAGTGTCGAAAGAATTTTTATTCAAAATTGAAAGTGTCATTTTGAGTCTTCCTTTCTCTTTTTGAAGAAAAAATTGTCGAAAATGTCATTTTGAGTGTAATAATTTAGATCGTTGCTGCATTTAGTTTTCCTTTTTGCATCTTTCACATTAAGGAATGCAGAAAACAAACACATGCATTTGCATTTAGCATTTTTTTATTTATGTGCGAAAAGATGATAGGGAAATGCACTAGTGTGTGCTCTTAGCTCTTTGCTTAAAAGCATTGTTATCTTCTTTCCCTAGTAGCTAGGATTTTCATTGCTCAAATAAACAAAGATTGTTTATCATTGTAGATTACATCTTAGGAATTTCAGATCATCATTACATGGTGAACCATTGAAAGGAAAACCCTAAACAAGATCAACTTTAAAATGAATTTCAATGAACCTAAAAATGCTTTGGAACTTAACGCACATATCTAGAGGTCTAGGCTAGTGATGTGTTCCGACATCGTTAAAACTAGTGGCTATCGTTTTCATTCAAGGTTGGGTGGTTCCTCCTTCTTGATACAACAAGTGCTAGCACAAACTTGTGCTCCCCATACCGTCACGTATATATTGGGAGACCACAATAGGCTTAAATCCTTTATCCATAGGAAACTAAGTTTGCCACCTTAATGATTGCAATGCACTGAACACAACATTCGGGAAGATTGACTGCCATACATAAGTCCTTGGTTATTTCTCTTTGTTTATCACCAAGGTGTCTATTGCAATTTTGTGATTGGTTTGGTAATCCCTTTGTCTATATTTTCCAAAGTAGTCACTTTCGTTCATTTTCGACTCTCTAAAAGAAAAGGTCCATCTGAGCACTTGTCCTTTCAGGCTCATTAAAAATCAAAGGAGACTAGAGTCATATTTAGCTCTTTCTCGACTCTTAAAAACTAAAAAAGAAAATTTGTGTCCAAACATATTTAAAATTAATTGAATTCGGAATAACATCAGTTTCCCCTTAATTTTGAGTTGATCAAGTAATCTGCAATCATGGAAGAAATTCAATCAAAACCCTGTCATTTGCGGAGTTTAGTGAGTTAACCGTCTTTACCTCGGAAAGCAAAGCCAATCCGGAAAAAACAGTCTCGCTTAACTAAGTCCAGTTCATTTGGTTTATTTGAAACTTTTGTTTCAACATCGTCAGAGACTCCAATTACTCTAATTATTTCTAGTACATCTACCTTCAAAGAGGAAGTCCTGCAGTTACAAGAGGACATTAGAACTAATCCTAGTGTAACAGTAAAGATGTAGGAATTTACAGGGTAAGTTCCTCAGACAGAACACCAAAGGACACCTCTCACAAATAGATCACAGATCAATACACCAGTATTTTTGACGTGGTTAAAACCCTCAAAGAGGGAAACAGTCCACGGCCTGAGCCAATGCGGCCACTTTAGGCAATTTATTAATAAAAGAATGAAATTTTACATAAGCTTCTCTCATGAACAATTAACCTAAAAATTACCCTCCATGCTCTTTAAATAATATCATGGACCAATCGGGTGTTAAGCCGCGGAATAAGTGTCGGTAATACTGAGGAGAGAATGAACCGTCAGATCACTACATATCGTGACCATCGAATTGTAAGCTACAAAAGTACATAGTAAAGAAAAACACTTTACCTAACTCTACACTAGACCAAGTTATACTTAACTATTTCCT